>JAKTUZ010000055.1:0-51408 GCA_030556945.1 Hyphopichia buzzinii | reverse complement strand
CTTTAGTGTGGTATTTTACCATGGTACTTTTGCATGGTACTTTACCATGGTATTTCTGCATGGTACTTTAGTGTGGTACTTTAGTGTGGTATTTTACCATGGTATTTTAGTGTGGTACTTTTGCATGGTACTTTTGTATGGTACTTTTGCATGGTACTTTTGTATGGTACTTTTGCATGGTATTTCTGCATGGTATTTTAGTGTGGTACTCTAGTATTAAAGGGACATCACTTAAGTTGGAACTTTCTATGGCACTTTACATGGCACCTTTCGACACTTCCATTCGAAAATGTCTGGTCCTGGAGAAGACACTCCATGCTAAGTTTGTACCTTGACTAATGAGGATATTGCAAATAGGGTACACTGTACTTCAAAAATATTTCCTTACGCTCAATTTCCAAGAATATCTGTGTGTGGCGGGCGAGGAGAGTGAATCCAGATACAGTTCCGATCGTAACCACATGTGTGTGGTGTCTGAGAAGTATATTGAGCATCTATAAGTATATTGATCATCTCCTAGTGTACATAAAAAATACAAGATCAAGACCTGTCAAGAAGTTATTGCATAAAACTTTTACAGCTAGCCATGTACGGTGTAATAAATATAATCCTGGGTAGAATCAGGAGTTAGCCACGATGCTAAATAATCAATAAGCATGGTAGTATAACCTAAGGGTAAAAAAGAAAACCGCACTTATAGATATATCTCGATCTTCAGAAATAACCTGTCTGAAACACGACATCTGAAAACCCATGATGACACTTGAGACACCTTAGATGGCGCCAGTAATGACACTTAAAATGACACTTAAATGACACTCAACGTGGCATTTTAGACGACACCTTGGTTTACTTTGGTGTTGTGAAAGATTGGGATATATAAATTGGATTTCTTATAGATTCAAATGATTGTATATTCAATTTTTGAAGCGATTAAAAATCATTAATTTGCTATATTGGAACGTGCTATATTATTATGAGTACACGCAGTTACGCTTGTTCTATCACACACATCTATTGTCAGCTTGCTATGTTAGACCGTGCTAATTTATTATAAGTACACGCGGTCACTCCCATTTTACCACACTAATCTATTGCAGCTCTAGCCAGATGGAGAAAGACATTAGAAATTGTCATCTATACGCCGATTCCGAACCCATTCGACATTTGGGTCTTCTTTCTAAACAAGTATTTTCTGATTTCGTCTCCGATAAACACAGTACTTGTCAATAATAATAAATGGGCCAAATCACTCAAATATAAGGCCTCAGTTTGGAAAATGTTTTGGAAGAATGGGACATAAATTGCACAGAACTGGCCAATTAAAGAACCAGCAACGGCGAAATTAAACATTTGGTTCTTCATACCCAACTCGAAAATAGACTTGGAATAATGGCGACAACTCAAAGCATTGAACATATCGAATAACACGAAACATGTGAATGTCATTGTGGTATCTCTCGCAGTGATCTCATTATCGGTCATCTCCTTAATGAAAATATACAAAGTTCCTAAAATGATCATACAGGCGCTTTGTAAAACTCTCTTGATCAACTGGTTGGTTAAAATTTTGTCAGTTCTCTTTCTAGGTGGCTTGTTCATCACTTCATGGTCAACTGGTTCCACACCCAAAGATTGTGCTGGTGGACCATCCATCAAAATGTTGATCCACAAAATTTGCATAGCATTCAATGGATTAGGTAAACCGAAGAATGTGGCTAACGCAATTAATGTTAATGCAGCAATGGAAGTAGACAATTGGAAAGTGATGAAATTTTGAATATTATAGAAAATACCCTTACCTTCTTCAATAGCATTCAAGATTGTCGAAAAGTCATCGTCAGTCAAAACCATATCGGCGGCCTCCTTCGCAACATCAGTACCATTCTTACCCATTGCAATACCGATGTCTGCTAATTTCAAAGCTGGTGCATCATTCACTCCATCACCGGTCATAGCAACGATATCTCCTCTTCTTTGTAAAGCCTTCACAATGGTCACTTTGTGTTCTGGAGTGGTTCTGGCAAAAACAGAAACATTATGAATGGCTGATGATAATTCCTGTTCATTCAAAGAATCCAATTGATCACCAGTCATAATGGAGTCATTGTTCAAAACAGGCATTCCAATTTGTTTGGCAATATTCATGGCGGTGGTGGGCGAGTCACCAGTAATCATGATAACATGAACACCACCTTTCATTAATAATGATATCGATCTTCCAACGTTTGGTCTTGGGGGGTCCTTCATACCTATCAAACCACAGAAGTTCAAATCGGAAGGTTCACGAGCATTTTCATTGTCCTTTTCATTATTGTACGATTGGCTATTCCTTGCAAAACTTAAAACCCTCAATCCTTCAGAAGCTAATTCATTAGCTTTGTCGTGAATTTTGGTTCTGATATCAGCAGTTAAGGGCTTTATATCACCATGTTCATCGTAATACTTCGTACATAAGTTCAAAACTTTCTCGTTGGCACCCTTAACAAAGGTCTCAGCCTTATTGATATCACCGGAGTGTACGCAAACTGCCATATACTTTCTAGCTGACGAAAATGGTAATTCGTTGGTTCTTTCTTTTGTACCTCTGATGTCATCTAATCCGAAGTGAGTTAAGACTTCAACCAACGCGATATCTGAAGGGTTTCCAACGAATTTTTCGTTGTCCTGAGAGAACTTGGAATTGTTGCAAATATTCCCAGTTTCTAATATTCTTTGCATATTTTTAGTTAATTGGTTGTGTAAAGCATTATCATTTAATTTGTCAACTACCAAAAAGGGGGTGTTGAAAGAGCCCTTGAAATCGAAAGCCCACATTTTGGTGACCGTCATATGGTTCTGAGTCAAAGTACCAGTTTTATCTGAGCAAATAACGTTCACGCTACCTAATGTCTCAACACTAGGAAGTCTTTTAACAATTGCTTTGTGCTTGGCCATTCTTAACACACCTAAAGCTAAAGTAACGGTCACAATGATAGGTAAACCTTCAGGAATAGCGGCGACAGCCAAAGAAACGGAGATTTGGAACATCTCTAACCAAGGTCTCCCTTGCACAATACCTAGTAAACAGATAACACCAATTACAATAAAACTGAAAGTAGACAACTCTTTACCCAATTTATCCATGGCATGCTGCAATGGGGTCTTAGGCTTTTCGATGCTAGACATCATATCAAAAACAACCCCGAATTCTGTTTTGGCACCAGTGGCAATGACAATACCTGCGCCATGACCATCACGAACCAAGGTACCCATGAAACCAATGCACTTTCTATCGGTGATGGGTAAATCACTTATGAATGATTCGGTAGCAGACAGAGAGGAAGATTCCGATTGTTCTGATTTACCTATAACATCGGTGATTTTCTTGACTGGTCTATTTTCACCAGTCAAATTAGATTCATCAATGGACAAATGGACTGCTTCTGTCAAACGGACGTCGGCTGGAATACGATCACCTTGATTGAAGTGGACCAAGTCACCTGGCACCAAGGTTGAGGCCAAAACGGTAGAGGTGTTTCCGTTTCTAGTCAATTTAGCTTCAGCAGGTACCAATTTATTTAAAGCTTCTAATGATTTTTCTGATCTGTATTCTTGAACAAAACCGACAGATACAACAATAGTTATGGCCAAAGTAATAGAGACAGCGTCATCGACGTTACCCATCCAAAAACTGATGACCGCAGAAGCTATAAGCAACAAGATCAAAGGATCCTGATAAAAAGAGGATAAGAATCGTAAAACAATGTGATCTTCTTCTTCGGAGTTTAATTCATTAATGCCATGGATGGATCTACGCGTCATGATGTCCTGATTATTGGACAACCCGACACGAATATCGGTCAGAAGTTCTTGGACCACGGACGAGATGGATTGCTGACATGCCTTTAATGACGGGGAGTTGGAGTTGGGGCGATTAGCCGCAAGAACTTCCACGGGTTTAAGCTCAAACGGATTTTCACTCATAATGTGGATATTAATATATTAATGATTTGGAAAAATTCCAAATATGATTCGAGGGGCAAAAAGGATCTGGTTTGATTCGAAAGATGATAGATTGATCTGGGATATCAAAACGACCGAAAGCGATTAAAAAAAATTGTTTTTTGTAATCAGCGTAGATGTTTAATTATCGTAAATCGAAAACTTGGCGGCTAAAGAATTCGGACGGTCACAAGATTCAGGAGCCCAATTTCAATGCTTCAAAATCCCACTTAATTGCACTGCTAATACTAGCTATTATCACCAATGCTATAATGTGATTAATCCGCCAATTCGGCTTATGTGACTCCTTGAGAAAAACTAGGAAATCTGCTATGTGCTGTAATTTTTTCGCTTTGTTATCTGCGAGTCGTGTCCTCTGGTGTTGAAATTTTAGATTCAATCTGTAAATCTTCGCGTTTTTTACATGTTGGACTGCCAGTCCATCGCATGGCTTACAAGGTTTCCTTCAATGAGATGTGGGCTTATTTTGAACATTAAGGGATTTGGGGTTGTAATTGTTCTATTAAAATTAATTACTATGCTAAAGGGCTTGGCTAGTTCTTGCCGGCCTTTGGTGTTGGTTCGTACTGCATGGCTAAACGAGGAACTGCGATGATCTGGGCCAATTGGCTTCCCCGGTCATATCAGGAAACTGTAGTGGGAATTGGCAGTTGGCAGTTGATTTGTTGGTGGCGATTAAATGAAGAGTATCTGAATACCAGTGTATGGTGTAGTAACCTCAAGTTTGCGATTATTGAACGTTCTCTACTACTTCAAATGCGGCTTTACTGAGTCTGTTCATCACCGCAAGCCCTTCTTCGGTCTCCTCGATGCCTTCCACGAAGATGACATCGACGCCGGCTTCATCGGTCTCTCGGAGAAGCTTGAACAAATTCCGAGAAATTTCGTCTCCGGACAGCCCTAAGTCTTTCACGATCTCAATCCCGTCAATGCTGGTGTTAGTGAACGATTTCAGTCTCAATAACGCGACCTTCAAATCCTTGAACTGCTGTAAGTGCTTGTTGATGGCAACAGTACCGTCTCCACACCTGTTGAACAAGATCACCTTGGCTGTGGGCGAGTAGTGGCGATACTTCATTCCTGGGGTTCTCACTGGTTCCAATTTTCCAGCAGTCTTCTTGGCTAACACGACGTCTGACCATCTGGAATCGGCAGATCTTATCTCTTCAAGCAGCACTCCACCCGGTCTCAATAGCATAGGTGGCGACACGAGTCCGTCCACCACTGTAGATTCAACTCCCACGTCGCAGGCCCCTCCGTCCAATACATAAGGGATTCTGCCCTGTAAATCGTGGTAAACATGACTGGCTAATGTAGGACTAGGTCTAGTGGATGCATTGGCCGAGGGAGCCGCTAATGGTGTGTCACTGATAGCTATAAGTGCCCTAGCGACTGGGTGCTTTGGCATTCTGACACCAACTGTTTTTTGGCCTGCTGTGACAAATTTGCTTACCTCGCTGTCTTCACCAATGGGGAGTAATATAGTAAGTGGACCCGGCCAGTATTTTTCAATGAGTTTGCTGTAGATTTCAGGGATTTGCTGTCCTGGTTTTAAGAGTTTTCTCTGTAGTTGCTCTAGAGAAGAAACATGAACAATCAATGGGTTATCGGCAGGTCTGTTTTTAGCCTTGTAAATGGATTTCACAGACTCATCTTTCAATGCTGAGCCTCCTAAACCATAAACGGTTTCTGTAGGGAACCCAACAACGTTATCAGTGGTGGTTAACTCTCTTGCGGCTAATTCGAGATTTTGTCTAGTTTCTTGATCTAGAATGGTCGGAAGAGTAGCATTTTTTGCGAACTGAATCAGTTCCACTTTAACAGGTAGCACCTTTGTTTCAAATGTCATTTTGCTTAATTTTCGGCTCAATAACCGTCTGATCATATGGTGGTTTTTGACAATCAATCTAGTTTTTCATCATTAGATCTCATCTCAGCTGGTGCGTACACGACTTTTTGCAACTTTCCCCATATGACTAACTTTAATAACCCATATGCTATTGGAGATGATTTATTGGTTTCTATATACAAATTATCTCTAAAACGATACTTCCCATCAACTAAAACACAATATTTTCGGTGATGATTTTTTTTTCGTCATCATCTAGCATCTCGTAGAATGTTTGAAAGTGGCCGAGGTTCTTAGCTAAACATTCTTTGAAGAATTGAATAAGGATGTTCTTAAGCCCTTCGTCGGTGCTAAGTTCATCCTCACCGTCATCTTCAACGTAAGACTTCAATTTCTCGTAATTTGGTACACCAATATCATCCATATCTTCCCAGCCTTCCTCATCATCGTCACCACCTTCTTCATTCTTTTCGGGCAAGAAATCTTCAACATCAGGTTGCTGACATTGGAAGTTCAATTCACTGGCAAACAACTTCAAAATCTTCAAAGATGCTGGAATTTGCGTATACTGGTCAGGCATAGACTTGGCCCTTGATCTAGTCATGATTATATCACCTTGATATGGAATAATGTCCCCGTCAACCACCAATGACTCGATTCTTTGATCTCCTAAGGTGAAAAGCTTGCCCAATGCTAAGGTGTTGGTCTTGATTAATTCGTAGCCTCGGGTGATTTCGAAAGAGTTGAACCAAATTGGTAATAATAGCTCTAATCCGGTCTTGATGGAACCATCTTTCTCTATTTGAACAGAACTATGCAAGAAATTAACCAAATCTTGTGGGTTGCTAGAATTCAAAACAAGTTTGCAGAAAACGATTATCAAATTTTCAATGGTAATGACTTCCTTGGCGATAACCAATCTTCTGATTGTAGCCTCTAGAAGTTGCAATTGGAAGCTCTCGCTCAAATAAGTTTGGAATTTCTCTATGATAGTTAGTACTATTGATCCACAATTCAAAGCAGCACTGTCGCTCAATTCAGGAGACAAGAATTTCGATGTTATGATCAATAAGAGGTCAATTCCCGATTCCTTGGTGGACTCGTCAACATACTTCGTGAAGGAATCTGTGGCTTTTTTCAATAAAGTATTGAATACTTCTCCACCATTTTGCAAGATCTGATCATCTGTTGTGGTCAAGATCAAGTTTTTGATATTAGGGAAAGTGTAGAGAAATATTTCATGAGGCAAACCGTGGAGGTTGTCATTTGGAGTTGAATCGATGATGACGTTGAGTAACTCTAAGGATAAATTGAGTTCAGGTGCATAATCGGTGGAGACTTTCTTTAACGATTGATCTATTGTCTTGAAAATGAATGGTAAAGATTTTTCGCAAGCCCTGAGGTAATCTTCCTTTGAGACATTGGTCAATAGAGTAGTGATACTATCATTCGAGTCCACAGTCAACTGGATATTAGAGGGGTCCTTGAAAGAGATGTCAAAAATGAGATCAATCACGTTACGGTCACTTTTCAAAGTCATCAGTGAAGCCAATTTTGGATCGATGTTGATTGCAACGGTAATTGCCTCCAACAAAACCGGTAAACTGTCCTCTTCACTGTCATTGATCAAAGACATAATAATGGTGAAGATAGACAATTGTAAAGAGCTTTTTTCGTTGGGAGGTACCAAATCTGATAAGTTTATGAAATTGTTGTAGTAAGTGCAACTCATCAATGCACTTATTTTTATTAAATTCGAAGCTTCTTCTGAATTTTCTATAAGGGTGGAAGCAGATTTAATCATATCGGCAAAAGCTCTCAAGCCAAATGTATTAATAGAGAGAGCCGATTCGAACTTTTCCAAGAATTTGGTCATTAATAGAAATTGTCTTCCAATGACTAGACAATGACTGGAAGGATGAACATTGATCAAGTTCTTGAATAGCTCAGACAATTGAATGTCTTTCCCAATAGATTCACTGTCTTCATTCAGAAAGATACTTTCAAGCAAAAAGAGATTTGCTTCGTTTATTTGCCATGAAGGAGACTCAGAGTTGAATTGATTCAATACAACTTTGAAAATTGCAGATACATCAGTATCGTTTAAGGTGGACAAAAAATCAGCGATTGAGTCACGAACTGTTACACCTTCGATGGCCAATCCACTAATATCAGTCACGTAAGTGTTGAAATCTGCTTCATATTCTTCAATGACAGACGTTGGAAGGACCGAGCATTTCATTATTGATTCTATGAACTGATTCATCAAGGGCACATCGAGTAAGGACGTCAATTGGATACTGGAAAGCACACCCCCTAAGGCGTTGAAGATATCTTGGAGTAAATAAGGTAATACTTTGCTATCAGGAGAGGAGTTAGGTTGGCAATGAGATTCATAGAACAAATTGGAAGAGAGTTGTAAATCTTTCAAAATGATTTGGAGGAATTTTTGTTTGGATTCCGCTGAGATTCTCTTATTAAAATTATTGAAGTAGCTGGAGAGGATTTCATAAGTGTAGGAGCGTAAACTGAGATCATCAGCATGTGAAGGCGAGTCAGTTAAGGATTTTTCAAGCAAGGCGAAAAGAAGTGGAATTGTATCACGGATGTGGTCATGGACTGCTTTTATTCTAGCGGGGACATTGAAAGCTTCAGGGCTCTGCAAAGTATTGAACACGCTTTTATAGAATTTCAACGTAGATGCCTTGACATCAGCAGGCAAGTCATGGTCCAAGATTTGGGCAATGTGAGCCACAAGTTGAGGGCCCACACCGCCATCCCAGAATTGTTCTTCGGTGATGAGATCATCGAACAATTCATTCAACACGGCCAAGCCTCCTATGACGGCCCATTTGTCATTGTACTGAGTGGTTTTCTGGTATAAGTCATTGAGAAGCGAAGGCCATTCATCCGGGTAGTCAGCGGCGGCGATTTGTGTGATGACGTAGGAGGCACCAGCCCGTAATTTTGATTCGGGGGAGGAGGTAGCCACCTCGAGTAGTTGGACGCGAATGAGGTGTTTTATATCTTGGGCGATTGGGGGGCCTACGAACGATTGGAACCCGAGGCTCCAGAACTTGGGGACTAAGCGACGGAGGTGGAGGAAACAAGATTGTCTGAGGTCCAATGAGACGTTCTCGTCAGCAGCCAGGTGAATCAACGCGTTGGCAGCTTGGTTTGGATCATGAGCCGCCCAATTGTTGAAGTCGAGCTCAGCTTTGGTTCTGGTGGAGTTGTCGCTACTATTCTGATTGGCTATGAGCTCAAGAAAGGACATTGCGACAGAAGTGAAGAGGAAAGCGAAAGAAGTGACGAGGTTAGAAAGAATTGAAGTGCAATTGTGGAAAATCGCGTCAAATAAAATGAGAACAAGATCGAAAACAAAAGATGCGAAGAATATGAGGATGAGATGGTTTGGTGGTGTGATTTCGAACCAGCTCGCGCTATTTTGCACCGGAGCGTACCATATCGCGCCAATTTGTACCAGCTTTCGCTAGCTTTCCTGGCCCAGCTCGCACCGCTCAAATTCGCGCCAGTACACACAATCGCCAGTATTAAGTGCGATTTATACTTATTCCCATTCTTCATTCTTCCAATCTTCACTCTTCACTCTTCATTCCTCAATGTTCGGACTCTTCGACAAAAAGTACCCGGCACTCGAAGAGGTCAACGAGCCCATTGCGCCGGAGCAGTTGGCGGTGCTCCGCCACCAACTCGAGTCGGAGAAATCTGCAAACCCACAATCAGAATTCAACTACGCCTGGGGTCTACTCAAATCGCCTCTGCGCAAAGACCAGCAAACAGGAGTCGAAATCCTCTCGCACTTGTACCGTGATGTCCCAGCCATGTGCAGAGAAGCGTTGTACTATTTGGCGTTGGGATCGTTCAAGATCGGTGAGTATTCCAATGCCCGCCACTATACCCACAAGTTGCTTGAGAAAGAGCCCGATAACGCCCAGTTCAAAGCGCTCTCTCAGGCCATCGACGACAGCGTGACCCAGGACGGGCTCGTGGGGTTAGGCGTGGCCGGCGGCTTGTTGGCCGTGGGCATTGGCTTGGTGCTGGCGTTGGCCCGGAGAAAGCGCTGAGACCACTGGCTGGTCTATTTATGTATTAATGTATATTTTTGGTGTTTGATGTAGAATGACGACCGATTGTTTGGTATTAGCCACCATCACTGGATGTCTTTCACTAAATGTTCACTGGATTACGACTAGATTTTGACCACGATGCTGACTGGAATATCTTTATTGGTCGTGAATCGTGTTTTGATATCGCGATGTTCATCTACTACTCTTCTTTCCACCAATTTTACCAATCGTGACTTCCGTGTCATCAGTACCGTGTGCAAGTCATCGTATGCTTAGCGGTCTCTCGTCTTCGTCTTGAGCCATCTTCTCGACTTCATCTTGTCTTTCATTCCGGTCTTCATCTTCATCAGCTCCCTCGTCATAATCGTCCATGAGCGCAAATGATATAGCTTCAGCCGTCCACAAGTGCTTCGATTCACTCCCCAATCGCCCCGGTACTCGCTCTAACGGCGCCCGGGAATGGACTGTTCTCGCGGCCGTCGTAGCTCTCCGACCGCACGAGATCCTGCCCGTCTGTCTTGCTACGGGCGTGAAATCCCTTCCCGATAAAGCTCGTCTCTGGTCAAAAGGACTAGTGGTCCACGACATGCACGCTGAAATCCTCTGTCTTCGTCTTTTCAATTGGTTCATCGCTGAGGAAATTCTCTTGTTGAAAGATGGTCAACTGGCTTCGCTACTCGAGCACAATGGTGACAAGTACTCGCTCAAAAAAGACACCAAACTCGCTCTCTACGTGTCTGAGCCACCGTGTGGCGATGCTTCCATGCAACACATTGCCAACAGTTCCGCAGACCAGCAGCCGTGGCCCAGTGCCAAACGCCAAAAGACTGGCACGGATGAGCCCAGAAAGGTGGGAGATTCTGAAGATTCAGTGGTTCGAGGAAGAAACGGATTCGGCGACTTGGGAAGGGTGCGGACCAAGCCTGGAAGAGCTGACAGTATCATCACATACAGCAAGTCCTGCTCGGATAAACTCTGTTTGAAACAGTTGATGGGTGTCACCAATGCCTTGACGAGCACTTTTTGCAGCAATATATACTTGGACTACTTGGTGTTGCCAGAAGGAAGATTTGATCCACAAGACTTGGAGAGGTGCTTCAGGACCCGGCTTACCAAATGCAACTTGCCCGTTCACCAGTTGCAGTTTCTTCTGTTCACCAATGACGACTACGATTACCATAAACCAAGTGCTGGCGAGAAAGGTAAGGTCCCATCGGAATTATCTATTTTACACGTTGTTCCTACCGGCACCACACAAGTTTTGAACAATGGGGTCCGCAATGGCAGCTACCGCAAGAACAAGGTGCCCAATAAAGGGGGAGAAGCCATAATTTGTAACCAGAGGCTTTACCAACAGTTAAAGCTGTATCTTCCAGACAAACAGCTCTATTCTGAGTTTAAGATTGGGAGAAGGGAAGATGATAAGAAAGAGGCACAAAGGGCCATTGGTGAGTGGAAACTGACGTCGGTGGACGACTTCGATCTTGCATAGACAATTGAAACGTCTCATAACGAGTTATAAATATCTCTGAAAGCCTCAATGTCAACTCACAACTTTACGAACAAACGCCAGGGAAACACATGACAATTGCCTAATTCCATAATAAATCCTGTATTATTCAATTATCAGTACCATTATCATATCACCATCATTATCATAATGACTACTGCATTACTTTGGACCAAGTAATCCCATTTTTTGGTTATCTTTAGGTCTCCATTCTCCTTGAGTAGTTTGCACCCCCTCTCAAAGTCTCTATTGAAATTCTTTCATTGAACATTGTCGTTTCCAACGGTTGGGCTCGTTTTCTGCCAGATATGTACATAATGATACGAATCTAATCTACAAGTGGATCCAGGCACTTATGGCCCTAGCTTATCTTCCCGATATTTCTGTAATGTGTATTCGTAAGATCTAATCCGAGTCAGAGGCCGAGGCGTTGTCGTTGTCGTCGCCGTCCAACTGTTCCTCGTCTGGAATTTCCATGGAAATGGCATACTCGGCGCTCTCCAACAACTGGGTCAATTTATCGTTGTTGCTGACGTAACTAGCGGGCTTCAAGCCATGCTTGTCTCTAATACGAGGGTCGCTCCCGGCGTCTAGCATGTTATCCACGACGAAGTAGCCATGTTCGGGTTCTTCGGCGGTGTATTTCACTGCCAAATGCAACGGGGTTTCGCCATCGCGGTTGAGTGGGTCCAATTCGACGCCTTCGATGTCCAAAACAATGTCTATGAACTCCCAGTTGCCCAACAGCGTGGCAATGTGCAATGCAGTGTTGTCGGAGATGACTTCTCTGGTGGAGTTGATCAACGAGGCCAATTTGGTCTGATCGTTGGCCAAGTCCGACTTAATCTGAAGAAGGAGCTCGGTGTTGTTTCTTCTGGCCGACTCCAAGAGTTGTTCGCCGAAGGAGGCGCCTTGGTGATCTGGGTGATCTGTCATAGTGGATGATTAGTTGTTTAAATAGAGATCGATCTGGATCGTGTTATCTGGTTTCTAGATTAGCTGGTGATCTGTAACTGGACTTTGGTCGACAAGTCTTTGGCACAACAATTGTAGGGGTGTTCCTTGCCTTGTTATCGGTGATTTGTTGTTTAACTGGTCTTTGGTTTCACTTGAGTGCCAGTTTGCACTTGATTTGTTGGTGTATGTTAGGTGTTATTTAGGCGCTGTTTTTTCGTGTCGATTTCAGGCGAGCGAAATGCTGCAAACATTCGCAAGCTCCATGATCTTTGAGTAGAACCTAGGTTAATTAACTGGGAAATATAGACAACGGTCTTTCCGAAGCGTTGAGCATTCAATTCAGGTCTTGAAATCCTCTATCTAGTTATGGTGTCGATTCGATGATCAATTGTTGGAACTGGTGGGGGGTGTTGGTTGACTTACTTCTGATTCTTCGCACAATAATCATATGGTGAGTGGCGGGCACATCTCGCCATTTTCCGCCTTCTTCCCCGGCTAAATATCCTGCCTCGACCCGCTTCGATCCCTTCTAACCATTCGGGCCCAGGCCTGGTCTATTTGTGCCACTACCGGCCCACAGCACGCCCATGGCGGCCCCCATTCTGGCCATCGTCTGATTTGGTGTACCGGCCTTGTGCTTATAAATACGACCGGAGTAGCAACTTCAAATACCAATCCACATTCACTCAATTCCTCTTACAAATGGTCAAGCCAATCATCGCTCCATCGATCCTCGCCTCCGATTTCGCTAATTTGGGCTGTAATTGCCATCGCATGTACGATGCCGGTGCCGACTGGCTCCATATCGACGTTATGGACGGACATTTCGTGCCAAACATCTCTTTGGGACCACCCATCATCAGCAGCTTGCGTAAAGAAATTCCAAGAGAAGACGGCAAGGCTACATTCTTCGACTGCCACATGATGGTATCGGAGCCCGAAAAATGGGTTCCGGAAGTGGCCAAGGCCGGAGGTGACCAGTACACATTTCACTATGAAGCAACCAAAGATCCAGTCAGCTTGGTGAAATTGATCAAATCTCACGGCTTGAAGGCTGCCTGTGCCGTCAAACCAGGTACAGACGTCGATGTTTTGTATCCTTTGGCAGAAGACTTGGACATGGCTTTGGTGATGACAGTCGAACCAGGTTTCGGTGGTCAAAAATTCATGAAGGACATGATGCCAAAAGTAGAGGCCTTGCGGGCCAAGTTCCCCAAATTGAACATCCAGGTCGATGGTGGTTTGGGCGAGGCCACCATTGACGACGCCGCTAACGCTGGTGCCAACGTCATCGTGGCTGGTACCTCATGTTTCACTGCTCCCGATCCAAAGAAACTCATTGGTTTCTTGAGGACAACCGTCGCCGACAGCTTGAAATCAAAAGGTCTATCAGACAACTAAGGTGAAGGTTTCATCAGTTTATTATTTATTGAGTCTAATATACACATGCTAACTAAAAAGCTTGAACTCCCATAGTAGTTCCTTCTCCCTCAGTATTGAATTTGAATGATCCTCCAGTAGTATCTTCAACAACGGCCCACAAAGCTTGTTTGATTTTCTCCAACTGGGTGAGCTCCTTCTTCTTTTTCTTTTCAACTGATCCAACGCTGTCAATATCCATGCCTTCTTCTTGTTTAGCTTGAACGTCAATGCTTAATTGTTCATTTCTTCTGGCAATGTATTTCTGGTTTCTAGCAAGCTTCTTGGCGGCTTTCTTAGAAAGTGTGGTGTTAGATAACAAAGTACCAGGTTGTCCACCATTGTATAATGCAACAGATTTGGATTCAGTAGGTGTTGGGGCTGCAGTAGTAGAATAACGGGATGATGAAGATTTGGTTGGTGCACTTCTGGTACGGTTGGCAGCTCTCTTTTTACCTATGGCCTTGTTATGATGAGCACGGTATAACTTATCCTTTGGCTTGTTGATACTGTTTCTTGAAGGCATTTTTCTTGTACTGATAAGTTATCAAAAAGATTAAGAAGGAGTGAAAAAAATTAAACCTCATCTCATATATCGCACCTGTACACAATTTTTTTTTACCCATAGTAATTTCGTATATAACCCATTCCTACACCTTCAGACAGTTTCCATGGCTTTGGACGAGTCATGGAAGCTAGTTCTGGGACTTGTTGGAAAATGGAGTTTTTTGAGTTTTGTGTTTTTTAGAACGGTTAAAATTTAATTTTAGTTGGCTTTTTGTCAATTTTTGCTCCGATTTGGAAGTATTGCAAAAAACATCATTTTTGTAAAATAATCCCTCTGGCTAAAATAATTCCTATAGCCAAAATTCACCGACTTGCCAGTGGAAACGGCAAATATATACATCTGTTGGACTTCTACGAAAATCTAGTCTCGACTACGCTTTATTACTTTGGCTCAACCACTATAAAGTGTCACCACAAGCTTAATTTGCAGCCGCAAGAAGAGGGCTCCGGAATTTGGTAGTTGCAAAACAACATCTTAGAGGTTGATATGGTGTTATTCCGAGCAGTCCTTTCTTCGTATATCTACTTAGTTTACCCCGTTCATTCATTCGTCTTTGTCAGAAATTTCGGTCATGATTTCTTCTTTTGCACTTGAATATCGTAGAACAAGTCAAGTAAAATTGTGAAAGGTCATTTTCTTAATGCTTGTCAGCAAAACCATTCGATTCAATTTCAAAAACACCCGTGGTTTTTCCAATGAAATTCTTGCAATGTTTCTAGCGCCGATGTACAAAGTTGAAGAGAAGCCACTCTGATCCAGTGACATATTTCAAAAATGTGTCTGAAAACCGAATTGTGTAGATTTTTAGACTATAATTTTTCTTCAAACACAATATTGTTCAATTCTTCTCAAATTCGTACTTAACAAAGACGCTTTTCGAATAAATCATGTCAAGTAGTACGCCTCAGAGAGGCTCCAAGTTCTGCCTCAGAGGGGCGCTCTAAGTTTTGCACCAGCCAGTCGCTCTGTTTTCAGCTCAGAGAGGCGCTAATTTCTGCCTCAGAGAGGCGCTCTGCTAACAAATTTGCGCCTTTCACACAGGTAACTGGTGGGTAATGGATCTGAGTGGCGGTAAAAAGGAAATTCATGGTAAGCACAAGAAAAGCCTTTATGGCCAAGTTGGTAAGGCACCTCACTAGTATCGTACACCAGTACAAAAGCAATGAGGAGATCGTCAGTTCGAATCTGGCTGAAGGCATTTTTTTTCGCAGCCTATAACCAGAAATGGAGTACACAAATACTATTTTAATAGCTATCGAGCATGGAATCTGCAATCAGAAGGAACCAGACTGACGATCCAGAGAAATCCACGGATCATGAAAGAATGGAAGCACCTGGATCTGAGGAAGAAAAATCGACTTACTCCGTATCGCAAGAAGAAAATGGCTTGTTCGAGCAACACGCTATAGACAGTATCGACTCAGGCTTATATCCAAGCTGGTGTGTCGAAAATGGCGCCCTGGTGAAGATAGAAACAATAAAGGATATCTTTACAAGTGTTGGTAATGCTCTTGGGTTTCAGAGAGCAAATGTTGAAAATATGTTCGAGTACTTCATGACGTTGTTAGAATCGAGATCAAGCAGAAGCCTTTGCAGTACTGCATTGCTTTCATTACATTCCGACTACATCGGAGGAGATCATTCAAATTACAAGAAGTGGTATTTTGCTGCCCATTTCGAAATAGACCAAGGTGCTGAAATTTCAGGCTCACCATACTACAAGAGATGGAGATATTGGAATTCTATTGAGAATTTGAAATCCAAGGGTTCCAAAGCCTATAATTTAGAGGATTTGAGTGATGAAAGCCACCTTCTAGCATTCGAATACAAATGGAAAGCGAAGATGCAAAAGTTGGCCCAAGAAGACTACATTCGTCGAATTGCCCTATACTTGTTGGTTTGGGGAGAGGCGAATAATGTTCGGTTCATGCCTGAATGCATTTGTTTTATTTATAAATGCTGTTTGGATTTTTTGAATTCAGCTCCTGAAAAACCCAAGCAAGAGTTCTGGTTTCTTGAAAATGTTATCAACCCCTTATACAACTACATCAGAAGACAGCAGTATACGAAGGAAGAAGAGAAATGGGTGCAAATAACTAAAAAAGATCATTCGCGAATAGTTGGCTACGATGATATCAATCTGTTCTTCTGGCTACCAGAGAACATCAAAAGTATCAAATTGAATAGTGGCGGTTCATTGTTAGATTTACCAGATAGCCAAAGGTACCTTTCTTTTGGATCCGTGGAATGGGACAAGTGCTTTCACAAGACCTTCAAGGAGAAAAGGTCGTGGGTTCATCTTATCACCAACTTCAGCAGAATCTGGATTATACACATCACCATGTTCTGGTTCTACACTTCATTCAACTCACCCACGCTTTATACCAAGGATTACATCCAGCTACTCGACAACAAACCAGCTGCTCAAATTCAGTGGTCGGTGGTGGCTTTAGGCGGCACAATCGCATGTCTCATAAGCTTTTTTGCAACCATCACTGAGTGGGTTTTCACTAAATCAAGTGCTGCTTCTCGTTTGAAGAAATGTATTCTTCATGCGTTGTTATTGACTGTAAATTTTGCCCCGTCGGTATACATATTTGGCTTCATTGGGTGGAGTGTTTATTCAAAAGCGGGTCACGTTATAGCGATTGTCCAGTTTGTTATTGCAGTAATAACCTTCTTATATCTCTCCATTACACCACCAGGATCTTTGTTTGGAGGGATTATCAGAAAGGATCCTAATACTATAAAGACTGCAATATTCACTTCGTCCTTCCAACACATGGATAGAAAAGGTGCTTTTTGCTCTTACGCTTTGTGGATATGTGTCTTTCTGGCTAAATTCTTTGAGTCTTACTTTTTCTTAACCTTATCATTGAGAGATCCAATTATTGAACTAAGTATAATGGACTTATCCAGATGCAATGGAGATGTCATCTTCGGTAAGTTTATTTGCCAAAATCAAGCTTACTTTACCATCCTACTTCTTTTTCTTGCAGACTTGATATTGTTCTTCTTGGACACCTATCTCTGGTATATTATCTGTAACTGTATTTTCTCCATTGGGCTTTCCTTCTCTTTAGGAATTTCCATATTCAGCCCATGGAGAAACATTTTCGCCAGACTTCCAGATAGAATATACTCCAAGATCATAGATGCCAAAGACCTGGAGTCCGATTCTGTTTTGTTGATATACAAGGTGTGGAATTGCATAGTCATGTCGATGTACAGAGAGCATCTTCTATCTGTCGACCAAGTGAGCCGACTTATATACCAACAAGTCAACGATGACACATTGGGATATGTCAAGCCATTTATCAGACCACCTTTATTCTTTCTTTACCAAGACGACAAGAACAATATGCAAATAAATGATTTTTTTACACCAGATAGAGAAGCACAGAGAAGAATCTTGTTCTTTGCACAGTCACTTTCCAGTCCTCTCCCAGAGCCAATACCGATATCTGCAATACCAGCTTTTTCAGTTTTGGTTCCCCATTACTCAGAGAAAATAGTCCTTAGCTTGAAAGACATTATCAAAGAAGATAAGGCTTCCAAGATATCGTTATTGGAGTATTTGAAAAAACTTCATCCCACAGAATGGGAGTGTTTTGTCAAAGACACCAAAGTTCTCACCTTAGCGTCGTCTTGCCAGGAAAGCTCAGATGAAGAAGGTGCTATTTTCAAGGAGTCAGAGGCTGTTAAAGGGCAAGAATCGACGAGTGCCGTGGAGTACATGAAGAGCCAAATCGAGGACTTGCCATATTACTGTATTGGATTCAAGAATTCGCAACCGGAGAATACTTTGAGAACAAGAATATGGGCATCCTTACGGTACCAAACACTTTATCGTACGGTCTCTGGATTCAATAACTACGAGAATGCAATCAAGTTGCTTTACAATGTGGAAAATGTCGATTCTTCTTCGAAGCAAATGTACACTGCTGAGGACGTTGAACCTGAATTGCGAGATTTTGCAGCCAGAAAATTCAAACTTGTCATTGCCATGCAGAGGTTTCAAAAATTCAACGAGAAAGAAAAAGAAGATGCCAGACTCTTATTAAGTGCCTTTCCAAACATCCAAGTGGTTATATTGGAAGAAGAACATAATGGCTCTGAGACAAATTGGTATTCCACCCTCATTGATGGAACAAAAGTCAGAGAAGGAGGCGATTGGACAACAAAATACAGGATAAAGCTCTCGGGAAATCCCATAATTGGAGATGGAAAATCAGACAACCAAAACCATGCTTTGATATACACCAGGGGCGAGTACATACAAGTGATTGACGCAAACCAGGACAACTATATTGAGGAATGTCTAAAAATCAAGTCAGTTCTCTCAGAATTCGAAGAGATGGCACTAGACCCAGAAGAATACATCCCTGGAGTTTTCGAGCCAAAGAGGAACAACGCTGTAGCCATTATTGGGGCTAGAGAGTACATATTCTCGGAGAATATTGGCGTTTTGGGAGACATTGCCGCCAGCAAGGAGCAAACTTTCGGTACTTTGTTTGCCAGAACATTGGCAAAGATTGGAGGAAAACTTCACTATGGACATCCTGATTTCATCAATTCGGTGTTCATGACTACTAGAGGAGGTATTTCGAAAGCCCAAAAGGGCTTGCACTTGAACGAAGACATATATGCTGGTATGAACGCTGTTGGACGAGGTGGAAGAATCAAACACTGTGAATTTTACCAATGTGGAAAAGGTCGTGACTTGGGTTTTGGAACCATCGTTAACTTCACCACAAAAATTGGAGCAGGAATGGGCGAGCAGATCTTGTCAAGAGAACACTATTACTTGGGTACCAATCTTCCAATTGACCGTTTCCTCTCATTCTACTATGCCCACGCAGGGTTCCATCTCAACAACCTTTTCATCATGCTTTCGGTTCAGTTGTTCATGATTGTGTTGGTAAGTCTTGGGTCATTGAACTCGGAGACAATTGGCTGCAATTACGACGTGCATTCACCATTCACAGACCTAAGAACACCGTTGGGATGCTACAATATCCAGCCGATTCTCAATTGGGTGACACGGTTCGTTATTTCCGTGTTCATCTGTTTCTTCATCTCCTTCAGTCCTTTGGTTATACAGGAATTGGTAGAGAAGGGTATTAAGAAAGCTTTGCTGAGAATTTTCTTTCATGTCATATCGCTTGCTCCCTTCTTTGAAGTGTTCATCTGCCAGGTTTATGCAAAGTCCATGGCCGACAACATTGCGTTTGGTGGAGCTAAATATGTTGCAACAGGGCGAGGTTTCGCAACCGCAAGAATGTCTTTCACCACTCTATTCTCCAGGTATGCTCCAGAATCCATATACTCGGGTGCAAAAATTTTGTTCATAGTGATTCTAACCACCATAACCATGTGGCAAGCATCTATACTTTGGTTTTGGATCACGTTGATATCTTTGTGTCTAGCTCCATTCATCTTCAATCCTCATCAGTTCGTTTTCGTGGAATTCATTCTAGACTACAGAGAGTTTATTCGTTGGCTTTTGAGAGGAAGCAGCAGATGGCACAAGAACTCATGGGCCGGATACATGAAGATGCAAAGATCAAGATATACCGGGTACAAGAGGAAAACTATAAGCAGTCAAGGAAAGCAAGTGGTGGACCTCACCATGCCTCCTTCCAAAGTTGGCAGTATAGCAGGACAAGTAATGATGCCTTTTGTTGTTTGCGTGTGCTATTTCTTCCCCTACATGTTCATGAACTCCCAAGTTGGTGTCAAAGAAGCTGAAGAAACCGATCCATTCGTGAGAATTATGGCAGTTTCTGTGATGCCTATAGTGATGAACATGGCTGTTTTATTGCTATTGTACCCTATATCATGCTTCGCAGGGCCCCTACTATCATGTTGCTTCGCCAAAGCACCATCGGTGATTGCAGCCATTGCTCACTTCATATCTGTAGTGAACATGGCCTTGACGATACAAACACTTTTCTTCTTGCACAGCTACAGCATATCACGGAGTATCTGTGGTTTTATTTTGGTAGTGAGTATTCAGAGAGTGATTCTTCAAGCGACTCTACTCATGTGTCTTTCGAAGGAAATGAAAGATGACTATTCGAATCGAGCATGGTGGTCCGGCAAGTGGATCAGCAAGAAAGGCAAGTGGCTAGCATTGACGCAACCTTTCAGAGAGCTTATTGTGAAAGTCAGTGAGATGAATCTTTTCGCCTACGACTTTCTCCTTGGGAACATGATTTTTTTGGCCTTGTCTCCAGTGCTACTCATACCTTTCATTGATAGGTGGCACACCGCCATGATTCTTTGGCTAAAACCTAGTAGGGAGATACATGGGCCAATCTTGTCCAGCAAGATGAGAAAGAGAAGGAATTGGGTTGTTTTCAAATATAGCGTGATATTTGTTGCAGTTCAAGTGGTGCTTTTGGCCACCATGCTAGTACCAATTCTAGCTGGTACGACCCAGTTTGGAAGGGATGTTTTTGAGGATTTGAAACCCCAGATTCCCCGGAATTTGCAAAGGTATGTGCAGCCACGGTTCCAGCAGAACAACGACACTGGAGAAAACGCTCCAGCACATGTGTTGCGAGGAGTTCCAGAGAGGACTCCTTTGGCTACAGTGAGATGGATGTAGCTGGAAGTGTGGTATATGGAGAGATTTGGGTGTAGCTGGTATGGAGAGAAATGAGAGTAGCCAAAGCAGCGAAGGCAATAGATATACACAGATAGGTGGAGTAGTCGGGCAGTATATTAGAGCTATATTACTATATATTACAATAACAAGATACTCAGGTAGTATGATAGAGCTATATTACGATATATTACAATAATAGTAGGTTGAAAAAGCACCCACGTAGTATGAAGCGATAATTTATATAATTATATCAAATAAAAATTGACACTTCATAAAGCCAAAGCACACAAGTTGGATGTTGCCATCTTCAACTGGAATCTGAAGCTCCAAAATCACATTTTCCCGAGCCACGAAAAACACACTCTCCAAGGCAAAAAGCTTTTATTTGAAACATCCTCTTCCTTCTTCTCTGATTCCCCTCTCACATTTCCTTTCTTCCGACTTCTCCCCTTTTATTTGATATTTTCTTCATCTTCTTCATCTTCTTCCCTCTTCTCCTTTGCACCCATTCCACCCAAACTTGAGCTGCAAAACACCAGTCTGCAGGAGCAATATTTACTTGATGAGAAACCACCGCGAAAACAAAACAATTGATTTTCTAAGAAACAATTGATTCTGTGAAAAACAATTGATCCTCCGAAAAAACAACTACTTCAAGTGGGAAATCAACCGAAGATCGATTGAAATTGAAGATCGATTGAAACAGGCCACAGTCACACAACGGCCATGAACACACCTCCGTCGCGAGATCCACGGGCTTCGGGAAGATCAAGACACACCAGTAAACAAGAACTTCTTGCTAGATTCCAGGACCAGGAAGAAGATAGCATATTTGGCAGTGGGAATTCTGCCAACCACCAAAATGGCAAAGATGACTTGGACTTCTTCACAGACCAGTTGGATGAGCCATATCTACTTGATAACGAGTTCCAGACGCTAAAGATCTCGGGCAACAGAAATGGCACAATTAAGCTCAATCTGAAACCTTCGCTCTCACCTCATCAGAACCTAATGAAATACGCCGATTCGCCAGAACACATCGACTCTTTCGACGAAGACTTCATAGATATCAATGACGTGGAGTTCTCGCAAATGAAAACCAGAAGCCCCGCCAAAATGTCCTTCAAACCTCCCCTTCCCCTGCCCAGCCAGCTAAAACTCTCCCCTTCTCCCACCACCATGTCCACCTCTTCGCCTAAGAGAAGAAGGAGCTTGAGCGAGTACAGCGAGGACACAAACGACACCGATGTGACGTCCCAGTTCAACGACGAAGACTTCCAGGACTTGGATGACATCTTTGGCGAGGGTGAAAGTGGAATATACAGCAGTGGGGGCAATAAAAGCTCCAACAGAGGCGCAACTAAAGCCAGCCAACATCTCCGCATGAAACAACAGAAGCTTAAGGATGACGCAGAACTAGAGGAAAAGGAATTACAAAGAAAGTTCAAGAAGAACAACGACCAAGAGCCGACCACATTGAAACTCAAAGATTTCAACTACTACAAACACAGATCAAGAAACGACGATGAACAGGCCGATTTGGATTTAGATAAAACCATAAATTACGATTACATCAGAGACGACTACGAAAATTTTGAAGACGGTTTCGATCTAAACTCTCCGATAAAGCTAGACTCAAGAAAACTCACACAATACAGCTCCAACGCCAACTGGCACGAAAGTATCGGTAAACGGAATCTGTCCAAAATCACCAGCAAATCTTCAATGCCCAACATCAGAAAGGTATCACCTGGAACTTTGAGTCTGATGAAAAAGTTTAAATCATCAATGAATCTACCCAAAGAACTAGATCAAGAGCATCCAATATTCAATAATAATAACAAAATTATCAAAAAATTGGACAGGATGCCTTCATTCTACAATCGGAATAACAAGGATGCATCGGAAGCTCAAAACCAAGATATAGAACTTCAAAAGCAAGAGTTGTTGAGTAAATACATGGAAATATCAGAAAAACAAAAACGATTGAATGGCAATGTGGAGAGCCCTCAACGAAGAAATCACCCTCAAAATAAAAACACAGTTCCACAACAGAAGGCTGGTAGAAAAAGAGTTGGTTTGGTAAGATATCTCAATGATTCTACAATGCCTCCGAGTTCTGGAAACAATAAAATGAAATTCAATCCAACCACTTCTAAATGGGAAGGCAATGATATTGACTTGATGAAATTTGAAAACATTCCAAACAGTAACTCTCAACCATCACTGCTCAATAGATTAATCACGAGCCAAGAATATGACCAAGGCAAACGGAAAATCCATGGAAACATGATGTTTGACGCTGAGAACTTGAAGTGGATTAATCTTGATGGAGATGAAGCGGATGTTTTCGATGAAATTCTGAATGTTCAAGAACAGAAAGCAGTTAAACCTAGTGCAATACCTCGAGCAGTATCTAAGAGAGGCATTAGTCAATACACACATAGAACCACGTCCACAGCTTCGATGTTGAGTGATAACACAGAATCAACAGAAGAAGGACTGGAACAACCAAATGGAATCGACATGAAGATATTCAATATATCCCCAAGTTTGGCAGATAAATTTTTGAAAGAAGAACAGAAAATTATCAAGAAAACTAAAAATTGGTTCAGGGACAACGAAACGTATGGTATGATACCGTCACAATTCAATCAAGACTATTTCTGGGAAATTAGAAAGATGGTCATTGATGACGATAGCCATTGACAAAGACTGTTAAGTAATGCATAACGAAATACATATATGAAATAACTTAAAATGTATTATTTTGATATAAAACAAGATTTATAATATACTAGAGGTAAATATAACACGACACATAATTTCAACTGCTTGTGCGTTCAGCCTAGTATTTGAAAGAGTTAAATGTAACGTGATTAAACCATGATCAAACCAGCACCGGCGACAAAGGCGGCACCGACCAATAATGATCTGGTGACATAGTTGACGGCAACTTTTTCGGCACCAGATTTCTTAGAGGAACCAGAAGAAGAAGAGTCAGAGCTAGAACCAGAAGTAGAAGAGGAGCCGGAGCCAGAAGCAGTGATGTCAGTGTGTTTAGTGGTATGGATGGAACCAGACACAGTACCGAGACCTGAGGAACCGGCACTCTTAAGGTAAGCCAGACAAGAGGAAGCAGTCTTTGCCTTTTGCAAAGAACCGGAACCAGAGAAGTCACAAGCAGAGGATTCAGATCCTTGGTTTTTGTAGTACAAGTCAAGAACGAAAGATAATCTTTGCTTGGCATAACATGGAGAGTAAGCACCGTAAGATCCATTATTACCATAGCCATTGATACCAGTACAGTCAACACCATGACCACAAACATAAGAGAACAAATCAGCGTAGTCATCTTCGTCAACATCGTCAGCAACGACACATGACAAGGAGCTTTCCATACAGTCACAAACTTCATCATCAGGAGTTGGAGGCAATTCAGTGGAAGCCTTCCAGACGGAGGTAGAAGTTGGACAAGAGGTGGCGGAGACCGAAGAAGCGGATTCAGCAGAGGCCATAGCGGAAGATGGGGAGATAGAAGCCAATTGGGATTTCAAGTTGTTGAAGTCATCCAAAGTCTTGACCTTGTTACCGCTGACACTAACCAAACCATAGTTGTTTTCTTCTTGGAAGTACATGTAGACAATACCACCAGACCAGACGCCAGTCATTTGATCGCCGTAAAGGGTACCAACTTCTTGGAACTTTCTTGGGGTAACTTCGTTACAACCGTATTCAGAGAAGAAGATTGGGATACCCAAGTTTTCGTATTGTTTAGTAGCAGTTTGGTAACCGGATTTAGCGAAGGTAGAAGTACCACACCATTCGTACATGTTGATACCGAAGAAATCAGCACGTTCATCTTCATCACCACAAGCGAAGTAGTCAGCTAAAGCGACTCTGATATCGGAGTCATCATTGGCAGAGTAACCGACAGGGATGGATCTGTAGTTTTGAGCCTTGATGTAAGCTTTAGTGTCTCTAACGGCGGCCTTAACGAAAGCGGAAGCGTCAGTGTTAGATTTGTTGTTAGAGACTTCGTTACCGGCGAAGAAACCGAGAACGTTGGTGTAGTTTTGGAACAAGTCAACGACACCGGTGTATCTGTTGTACAATTCCAAGTTCCATTCAGGATCGTTTCTGTTGATGGACAAGTCAGGTTCGGATAAATCAGCAATAACGTAGATACCAGCGTCTTGTAAAAGAGACATACACTTGGAGTGATCTTGGGAGACGTTCAAGGCGTAGACACGAATGACGTTGGTTTGCAATTCTTGCAAGTAAGGAACGTCACGTTCACAAGCGTCACCATCAGCCAAAGGATCGTTGAAAGTAGAGTCAGTGGAGTTGGCGGTGTTTTGTTGGTAAGCAACACCCCTCATGAAGAATTGGGAACCGTTACTTTTGTAGAAAAACTTGTTACCGACGATTTCAATTTCCGGTAAATCAGCAGCAACAGCGCTGCCGATGAGACTAGAAGCGGCCAAGAAGGCGCCAGCTAATTTGTTGAACAACATGGAGGATCAAGAACTAACAGCTAACACCAAAATCAGTTTTTTTTTTCGGGGATTCCCTGCTTATATATGAAATTAATTGCGCCTTTGAATTTAGTCGAAATTGGGATAAACAAAAACACTGAAAAAAAAACCGAAGGGGCATTTGCAAATCAAATCTCGTTTTTCAGAAATGGCGTACATTTTTTTATCCTGCACTTTGGCATTACACGAATACTGACAAAAGTGAATGAGCCTTGGGATTCCAGGGCACAGAGGGTTACGATAGAAGAGACAAGGACATGTGTGTAGGAGTGATGGAGGAGGGGGAGCTTGTTGAGTGGTATTGGTGAAAGATGGAGCTCTCAAACCACGAAATGGTGGGTTGATTCGTTGATGGTGGATGGGCCGGTAGCCGGCATAGGCCCGTGCCGGACCACAGCCGAATTGGTGTAAATTCGAGCAAGTGCTAAAATTAGACGGCGGGCCCGTAACCGCGAATTACGCCTTGGGCCGGCCGGAATAATGACTGAGGGGCTTATGGGCTGGTTCGGGCTGGTGTTGTTGTGAATGGCGTCAGAGCTGGCGCTTGACTAGACAGTCGTGGACAAATAGACTGACAAATGGTCACGGACAAGAAAACCCTGGGTAAAAGCCGTGGAAGGACGTAGACATTGACAAATTGACATACGCTCGAGTTTTGGACTGAGCATTGGATCTGATGAAGCATCTGAAAAATGGGGTAGATGTGAGGCCTTTTCGAGCGAACAATACTTCGTCTCACAGCTTGCTGGGTTCTACGGTGCTGGATGTCGCGTGTATTCACAGTTGGCTCGTGTTTGTGGGCCGTTGCCAAGACACGGTTGTGTCCGATGGTGAGTATACGAGTCGATGGCAGCCCGATGAGACAGGGTGAAGATGCGATACGACGATCAGATAAGAGGAAGATGAGAGGTAGAGATGGTTTATCAAGATGGCGATACGGCGAGGTTTGTGGGAGCAACGAAAATAATGCATTGATGAGATTAGACATTGGTGAGGATATGATATTGGTGAGAATAGTGGTGTTGAGCATAGGGTCGAGATAACGACGATACCTGTGAAGACGATAATTAGCAACTATCGAAATAATGAATTTATGGACGAATGGCTGGTACATGGGATATAGAGAACCCAAAGCAGTAGTGAAACATTGACTCGACAAGTTCAATTGGCGTCTGTCAAAGCCACCTCACTGTTTACATCTTTTCACAGCCCCAGGCTTACTCTTATTGACATATTGTCTTAAGCCTACTCAACTTTGCGGCCTGCACCAACTGTCACAAGAGCTATGGGTTATGGTCTCGCGACAATTGCTGATTGAGTACAACGTATACGGAGACAAGAGTATAGAGATGCAGAGATACAGTACAGAGATACAGTACAGAGATACAGCAAAGAGACAGAAATACAAGACAGAGACAGAGAGCAGGAATTCAAAAGTATAGAGACACCGTAACAGAGTATCATGGCTCTTGGTTTCACTCTTGGTGAAACAAAATTGAAAGACTTCGAACTACCTGATTTCTGCAATTACTTAAATAACGAACATTCTCATCTTTCATTGCTGCAATTACCCTTCTCTGCTGCTGATTAATTTTCCTTGCTGATCCCAATTCCAAACCACTCAGCGTCCTTTGACTTCGACTATTCTTTACATCCCTCACCTTCACTTCAACCTCCCCCCAACCCTGCCTATCATCTCCCAATCTCCTTCCAATCCTTCACCCATTCCATCTCCTTCACACCCGTGCACACACCACCCCACTCCTCGCCACGGCGTTCGCGTGGCTCACGTGACCACACACTCCCCAAACACCCACAAGTTTTTAGATCTCATAAAATCTCGTCGAAGGAGGAAAACTACCACCGCCACCATGTCAGAAAAATTAATGGACGACGTGATCGAAACCGAGGACTCCGGCTTCGTTGAAGCTTACGTCAGGTTCAACGATGACCTCGAGAAAGATTACTGCTTTCAAGTGAAGACTTCCGACAGATTTGGTGACTTGATTAAAATCTTCAAGACTTTGCCTATTGCGCTTAGACCTAATCTTTTCTACAATCCGTTACCAATCGGCTACAAGGTTTCCACCGCTCCTGGTTATCTTACCGAGGACGGTGCCTTGTTGTTCAGTTACGAGACCAGCGATAAGCGCTTCTTGAAATCAGTGTCAAATGACGATAAAATTAGCGAGAAGATTTGGCCAGGCCAATTGATCTTGCCAATTTGGGAATACAACTACTTTGTCTTCTATTCCTTCATCACCTTCTTCATTTGCTGGTTGTACACTGATTTACCTGATTTCATCAGTCCAACCCCTGGTATCTGTTTGACCAATCAAGTATCAAAAGGTTGCCTGTACCTCGCCAACTATTTTGGTCTTGAAAGATTGCTGAACGCGTTATTGGAAGATATGGATTCTTCCTCCAGTGTCATTGTCCAATGTGGATTTTTCGCTTTCCATTTGGTTAAAATCGGCCTTGTTTTCTTGTTCCTCCACACCGGTGCTTTCAACCCAATCAAACTCTTTGGTAAGAAGGATACCGTTCAAACTGCAATCACCAAAGAAAAATTATTGGAAATTGGCTGGACCGGTACCAGAAGAGCCTGCCCTGATGAATACAAGGACTTCTACCGTGAATACAAAATCAAAGAACACGGTGGTATGGTCCCTGCTCATCAAGCCGGATTATTCGACAAATTGAAAAATTTGGGGACTTTCTTGGGCCACGGTGAAGGTTTCAACACCCCTTTGAACAACGAAAGCTCTTTGAAAGACTTGTTATCAGACACTAATGAAAAATTCACCCTCAATTATCAGTACTTCGCAGAATTGGGTGATTTCTTCCAGAAATACACTGAAGAAAACGATTCGAATTTAGTTGAAGCTATCAAACAATTCAGAAGATACGGTATCTTACACTCTTCTGACACCATCAAGAAAATCGTGCAGAACAGAAAGAAACTCGGTGACTCGAAAATTTAACTTTAATCACTAGTACACGTTGTATAATTGTACATATAAATCCATTAAATCTTTCAATCTTTCTTTGATTCGTATTGGGTGCACGGGAATCGGCCTTTAGATTGTCACTATGGCCTCATCGCCGGTACAGGTCACATGGGCGGTGGCCACACGTCCTGCGCACGCGGAGTCACGTGCCAACAACGTTGTGACTCAGGAATGGTCGTATAAGCTATACGACGCAAGTTGTATAAGTCGATTGAGTCAGTAGAACAAGCCCAATTCGTATGTTGGAGGCGGATTGAGGTTGATGCCACTGATTTCCACGATTCAAACGACACCCATATCGACCAATTGCGTGGTGGCTATTAATCGAAATTTAATTGAAAAATTTTCGCAGCGGATCCGGAGTAAAATCACACTTGTCAAATTTAATTAGTATATAAGTACCAATTGTCCAACTTTTTTTTACAAAAATTTTCTTTTCTTTCTTTAGTACATTGCGTATTTATACTCAATTAATCAATCATGGTCCAATCATCTATTTTAGGTTTCCCACGTATCGGTGGCCAAAGAGAATTGAAGAAAGTCACTGAAGCTTACTGGGGTGGTAAGGTTTCTGTTGAAGACTTGTTAGCTAAGGGTAAAGAATTAAGAGCCCACAACTGGAAGTTGCAAAAAGAAGCTGGTGTTGAAATCATTCCTTCCAATGATTTCTCCTACTACGATCAAGTCTTGGACTTGTCTCTTTTGTTCAACGTTATCCCAGACAGATACACCAAATTCGACTTGGCTCCAATTGATGTTTTGTTCGCTATGGGTAGAGGTTTACAAAGAAAGGCTACTGAAACCACTGCTGCTGTTGATGTTACCGCTTTGGAAATGGTTAAATGGTTCGACTCTAACTACCATTACGTTAGACCAACCTTCTCTCACTCCACTCAATTCAAATTGAACGACTTGAAGCCAGTTAACGAATACTTGGAAGCTAAGGAATTAGGTATTGAAACTAGACCTGTCGTTTTGGGTCCAATCTCTTACCTTTACTTAGGTAAGGCTGACAAGGACTCCTTGGACTTAGACCCAATCTCCTTGTTGGACAAATTCTTGCCAGTTTACAAGTCTTTATTGGCTGAATTAAAGAAAGCTGGTGCTTCTCAAGTTCAAATCGATGAACCAATCTTGGTTTTGGACTTGCCAGAATCCGTTCAATCTAAATACAAGGCTACCTTCGATGCCTTGACCTCTGATGCTTCTATTCCAGAAATCGTCTTGACCACTTACTTCGGTGATGTCAGACCAAACTTGAACGCCATCAAGGACTTGTCCGTCGCTGGTTTCCACTTCGACTTCTCCAGAGTTCCTCAACAATTCGACGAAGTTGTCGCTATCTTGAACGACAAACAAACCTTGTCTGTTGGTATCGTTGACGGTAGAAACATTTGGAAGACTGATTACGCTAAGGCTTCTGAATTCGTCAACAAGGCCATCGCTAAAGTTGGTAAGGACAGAGTTATCGTCTCTACTTCTTCCTCCTTGTTGCACACTCCTGTTGACTTGAACAACGAAACCAAATTGGACGCTACCATCAAGGACTGGTTCGCTTTCGCTACCCAAAAATTGGACGCTGTTGTCACCATTGCTAAGAACGTTAAGGGTGAAGATGTCTCTGAATTGTTGGCTGCTAACGCTGCTTCTATCAAGTCTAGACAAGAATCTTCTATCACCACCAACCCTAAGGTTCAAGAAAGATTAGCCACTGTTAACGAAGCTTTGGCTACCAGAAAGTCTCCATTCACTGAAAGATTGGCTTCTCAAAAGGAAAAATACAACTTGCCATTATTCCCAACCACCACCATTGGTTCTTTCCCTCAAACCAAGGACATCAGAATCAACAGAAACAAATTCGCCAAGGGTGAATTGTCTGCTGCTGACTACGAAAAGTTCATTGAAAAGGAAATCGAAACCGTTGTTAGATTCCAAGAAGAAATTGGTTTGGATGTCTTAGTCCACGGTGAACCAGAAAGAAACGATATGGTTCAATACTTCGGTGAACAATTGGAAGGTTACGCTTTCACCACCAACGGTTGGGTCCAATCTTACGGTTCCAGATACGTTAGACCACCTATTGTTGTTGGTGACGTTTCTAGACCAAAGGCCATGACTGTTAAGGAATCTGTCTACGCTCAATCCATCACCCAAAAGCCAATGAAGGGTATGTTGACTGGTCCAGTCACCTGTTTGAGATGGTCTTTCCCAAGAGATGACGTTTCTCAAAAGGTCCAAGCTTTACAATTAGGTTTGGCTTTGAGAGATGAAGTTCAAGACTTAGAAAAGGCCGGTATCACCGTCATCCAAGTCGATGAACCAGCTATCAGAGAAGGTTTGCCATTGAGAGCCGGTGCTGAAAGATCTGACTACTTGAACTGGGCTGCTCAATCTTTCAGAGTTGCCACTTCTGGTGTCGAAAACTCTACTCAAATCCACTCTCACTTCTGTTACTCTGACTTGGATCCAAACCATATCAAGGCTTTGGATGCTGATGTTGTTTCTATTGAATTCTCCAAGAAGGACGATCCAAACTACATCCAAGAATTCTCCAACTACCCTAACCACATTGGTTTAGGTTTGTTCGATATTCACTCTCCAAGAATTCCATCTAAGGAAGAATTTGTCAACAGAATTCAAGAAATCTTAAAGGTTTACCCAGCTGACAAATTCTGGGTCAACCCAGATTGTGGTTTGAAGACCAGAGGTTGGACTGAAGTTAGAGAATCTTTGACCAACATGGTTGACGCTGCCAAACACTTCCGTGAACAAAATTAAGTGCAAGCACTTTATTGATTAAACCCCATTACTCAAATGGTTGTTGCATTATTCAATTCTTTTGTTGATGCTGTATCCGGTTACATTTATTCAACATTAATGTAATTATTTAATAATTTTTATTTGTTATGTCTCATGACGTTTTGTTTTTGTTTTTTGTTAGTCGGTTTTACCGACTGGGGGTTTAAAAGGGATTTCAACATCGGTGTATATAGTAATATAACTATATTTAAAAAAGAGTAGGTATTATATAAGTTGCATAGACGCTTTGCTGAGGATGCTTTAGCATAAGTTGAATGATTCCAGATTGTTTGCTTCTAGTCTATCAAATAGCAGGACTTTTTCAATTGCTTGTTGTATTCAATTGCTTGTGTTCAACTGCTTGTATTCAATTACTTGAACCATTGAGAATATTCAGTGATTCAAATATCTTGGTGGTTAAATGTAATTTTCAGACTGCGAATCACTCAGATTCTCATTAACCAATTTCTCATTTAAACCATTATAACTTCTTGATACTACTTTTTTTTCTACATTTCCAGCGTCAAGCTACTTTTCATACTTGTTGTATTGGTCCAGTATCGTTGAAAAGCACAGTGAACCAATTGATTTCGCACAATTGCATAGCTTAACCCACATCGCCACTTCCAATAACCTGAATCGATCTATCACTTATATCACACCATGGACGACTACGAGCAACTTGTTGACCAGTTCATCAACGTGACTTCTACGCTGCGTAGCGTGGCAGAGCAATACCTCCAGCGCAATGACAACGACGTGATGGACGCCATTTCTGACTTCTACAATGGCCAAGAGGGCAACAGCAATAGCAACAGCAGCGCTGGTGCCAGCGCCAGCGCCAGTGGCAGCTCCGGCAGCCAGCTGAAGAAACCAAAGCTGGGTATCCGTACTTTCCGTGACTTGAACGACGGCGACGACGAAGAAGACGACAAAACCAACACCAACTTCTTCACGGGTGGCGAAAAATCAGGGTTGCAAGTGGAAGACCCAAACAAGGACCGCCGCGGACAGGGAGACCGCTCGATCATCGACCAGATCTTCCAGAGAGCAAAGGACCAGGCTGAGCAGCCAGATGACCGCCCTTCCTCTCAGCAGGCGCCAGCTCCAGTCCGCAAATTCACCGGTACTGGCTTCAAATTGGGTAGCGAAGACACCCCGAGCGAACAAGTGTCAGACCCCCGTGCTGGTATACCTGAAAAACCCAGCAAGGTGTCTCGTGAGATCACCTTCTGGCGCCAGGGTTTCACCGTGAGCGACGGTCCCTTGCACCGCTACGACGACCCGGCCAACGAAAACGTTTTACAAGAGTTGAACCGGGGCAGAGTGCCAGTGTCCTTGCTTGACGTTGAATTCGGCCAGGATGTCGACGTGTCAGTGTTCAAGAAGACCGACGAAGACTGGACTCCTCCAAAACGCAAGTTGGGCGGATTCCACGGCCACGGCCAGCGTCTTGGTTCGCCTGTGCCCGGCGAGGTCTCGTCCTCGGAGCCCGTGGCGCCAGCACCAGCACCGGCTGCCAGCACCTCCCAGCCACCCGAACAGGGTAAGCCTGACGAGGGCGAGGGTGACACCAAGGTCCAGATTAGATTTGCCAATGGTAAAAGAGTTGCTCATCGTTTCCAGTCTACTGATTCCATCACTTCCGTATACGAGTTTGTGCGTAACCACCCGGATGCCTCCAGTGGCAGCCGTGAGTTTGTCTTGCTGCATGCATTCCCTGTCAAGCCTATCGAGGAGTCTGCAGACGTCACTGTTGCTGATGCCAAATTGAGCAACGCAGTTATAGTACAAAGATGGAAATGAGGGTGAATATATACATATATAATGCAACTGTGGTCGTTTAATTTACTAGAAGGCTTATTTTATTAGTATCAGTGGTGATTTAACTGAATTCGTGATACCATTTGTAGCAATGTAACAGTGCTATTACCACAAATTGTAATATTTGCATCCGGTACCCATAATACCCCAGTTTTATTGAGAAAAAAAAACTCCATCAGAATATTTCAAAGATAAAATAGTCTGAAAAACATCTTATTCACATCAAAAAGTCACATCCCCACATACGTGTACTGACCTAGAAGTCCCGTATATTTGCATATCACGTCATGATCATTCGTTTTCTTCGAATACCGCCTCGAATACCGAGATCAAAGTGGATTTCTGCTCTCAAATCGGGCGACCCATCATCAACATATATTTGCCGGAATTTCACCACTAGAAGCCCAGTTTTTAAGAGCAAACCACATAGAATAGAACCTGTCACACAGATGGTAGATACAGATGGCAAAACAGCACAAGAATCGCATTTCGAGGTCCCCTTCCACAGTGATATATCTGGTGATGACCTTCGGTCGAAGCTCACGAAATGGCTTCGTGAAAGGCCGATATTTGCCGTCCCAGGCCTCCACTCTGAAACACATACTCATGAATCAAATATCTACGACCGCATCAAGTTTTATCTTGGTCCTTGCAAGCCTTTGGATGCCATTTTGGAGCCGTCCAAACCGCTAAAGGGCTCTTTGGTGCAGTTTACGCAGCCAGCGACAAACACTGACCATCTCGGAGTAGTGCTTCAGGAAACAGAGTCCAAGTTCAACCTCAACTACAATAAGATCAGGGTGTTGACCTCCGAGAACGATATTGTCGACGTGGACCCCCAGAATATCTCGATTCACTTCCCACAAGTCCTCTCAGACATGGATGTGCACCAAGTGCTCGAGTACCGCTTTGATGAATCCCACGGCCTCCGAAAAGACATTTTGTGGGCATTGAATAACTTCTTGTCGCTCTCCGTGCAAATAGGCCTGGATTTGGCCCGGCATCTCGACGTTTTCTTCCACCAACACGCACACGAGTCTCGCATAGCCAACATCACTATCGACCAGGCGTTAGAGGATTACACCTATTCTCCAAACAACTTGTACGAGCAGTCAGCGTTGATATATGCCTGCCACTTGCAAATGTGTCACAACCCTGACATGTGGATGGTGTCGTCGTGCTTCAGGCCCAACAATGCCACGAACATCTGGCAGCACCAATGCACCAACGATATTCCCCTTGGAAGCACATATTTCATCAACTCAATCGCCAACATGCGAGCTCTACAACAGCTCGGTGGCTCCAGTGCGCTGCAATTAACCAACGATGCCCAGAAGTTGGATGTGCTCAAGTGTTCTGACAAGTCATCTCAAGAAATCGGCCTCCATCTCAACATATGGGAGGGAAAGCACATCAAATACTTGGTGGACTCCTTGAAGTTCGCTGCTACATACCCACATCCCAAGATCATGGAGAAATTAAAACTTTTGGGTGTAAACTCTCCGTCATCGGCTGTCAGGTACTTGGAAGACCTCTCCGTGTATAATACTTTTGAAAACTCATTGACAGACATCCATTTATCAGCTAGTCTCTATGGGAGTACGAGTTTGAGCCTGTTGGCCATACTGGGTCCCAGTGGCTTGAATCCACCGGAGCTGCAAGTTGAATCAGACGAAATAGCCCTCCATGATAAGTTTGCCCATTTACGTGGGTCTAAGAAATACTACTCAGACCATGTTATATACGGTCTTCCTTTTGGAAAAACTGGAGATGACTCTGCGAATTCCCATCTAGCAGTCTCAGTGGAGAAGATCAACTCGAGAAAATTCATCTTGAACCTTCATATCCCCGACGTTGCTTCACACTTCCTGCCTGGAACTGATCTATTCGACAAGATGATGATGGAGGACAATTTGAAAAGCTTGTTGAACTTGTGCAATGGCGAGAAATTGGAGCTATTTGGACCAGAATTCATCAACAAGTTCAGCTTCAAGACTAACAGACAATTGAAGAAGGATTGGTACAGCGTGGCTGATCTCAACCAAGCGACAGCACAGCACGCCAACCCCAACCAAACAACTTGTATGACCATTTCATTCAACTACAACACCTTCGATAGCAATCCATTCAAAGACATCGAGGAGAAAGTGTCTGTTCTGTTCGATACCATCAACAGAATAGAAGTCAAGAACGTGAGCTGGTCGCAGCTCGAGGACTCTTTGAAGAGCAAAGGCATGTTCCCGTTCCGATTGCTCAGTTTCAAAGAGCCCAGCCGTGAACTGCCCTTGTTGAATGATGCAGACAGAGGAAACCTCAATCTCATATACAGCATTTTGAACAGCCATTTCAGAATCAGGAACTTGGACAGTACCAGCTACAATCCGGCCATGAACATCGATGCCTACGACAGCACCAATGTGCACAAGAGACACAAGTACATTGACAGCCAAGAGCACGAGACTTTGACCAATAAAGAGCACGAGACTTTGACCAATAAAGAGCAAGATTCATCAAACAGCCAAATCCATGATACACCAAGCAACCAAACCAACACCCAATCCGCCAATCAGGACCATAAACTTTTGGAGACCATATTGGGAATAGAGCCAAACCAGCAGAAGAAGCTTGGGAAGTCCAAATTTTTGGTGAATGAATGTCGTATGTTTGCAAGCCAGCTCGTAGGGGCCTGGTGCACCCAGCATGATGTTCCTGTGATCTGCCATTCACAACAGTTGGTCGATGAGGAAGAAGCGGGCGACGAGGTGTTGATATTTCACGACAACATGCTTTTGCCGGAATTTCACGCTTCTAGCTTTGCGCAGACCATGTTGGCGAAGGATGCCAATGGGTATTTGTCGTTGTCTGCGTTTCTCATGGGGAAGAACTTCCTTCTGAAGCGGAAAAGATTGGTGTCCTGTGGAGAACCAGACGTGCCCAACGGTTTGGAGCTGGGGCTTGTGAACATCGTCGACGTGATGAACGATATGGAGGTGTACATGAACCAGCTCCAGGTGTTGAACCAAGTCCATCTCATGTTCCTCAATGAGAGGACCAGAAAGGCCGAGAATAACAAGGGCCATCTCACAAGAGTGAAGTACTTCAGCGACTTGAAAATGTACGGATACAATTACTTGGGACCCATTTCACGGGAGAACTTGGAACAACAGCTTCAGAGACTCGAGCGGTCGCTGAAGTTGGGACAGTTCATGAACAGCAGGCACAAGCAATATTGGACACTCAAGAGTCTTGAGCAAGCAGAACGGCAGCGAATCCAGCAGCAAGAGCCGGCAAAATACGAGTGTGTGATCACCAGCGGAGGGTTCATGGTGGCAGGAGTGGGCAGAGTGTGTCGAGGTTTCTGTGTGGACTTGAGCTTAGAGGTAGATGTCTTCATGAGACAGGAGATTGAGGTTAGTATAGGAATGAGCGTGAAGTGTGACCAGGTGATGCATTTGGACCCAGTGTGTGGCCAATGTATACTCCGGGGCCTGGAGATGATATAGATTGTAAATAGCACTAGCATAGATAGACATATAGATAGACATACAGGTATAAGTCTGATAACCAAATCTCAAGTAAATCAAATGCAACTAAATGATCAAGTCAATTGAATTTTGCAGAATAAATCGTCAAGTGGATTGAATCTTGCCGATCGGATCGAATTCAGTTTGAATGTGTTAATGGTCATGACGAGTAAATTTGGAGTCATCGTGATTGGAGTATTGTCGCAAAAGAAGGTCAAATAGCTGAAACTAAAATACATAAATGTTAGAATATAAGAATTATAGAGATTGAACGATGAGTATTCTGGTATTCACAACTTAGTGAATGATGCTCATTTCCAGCATTCAGGTCAATGTTCGAATATCAAAATACTTCTTTTATTGTAAGGCCAAAGCAAAGTTTGAGAGCTTCTGGTTTCAGTGCTGGGTTTTAGGAACGACTGTGATTTATCGTTATTCCATTCGTTTGAAAATAACGTGAAAATGAATTCATTGGCAAAACTGAATTACCCACCCTCGAAACCCAATTTCAAAAGATGAAGAGCACTAAAATTCTTTTAATTTAGTCGAATTAGTTCCCTCAGATCTAGAACCGTGAATGTATGACTAATGATACTAGAATTGCAAAAAAACTCTGTTCGAGTATGTAAAAGTCACATTGATAAAGTTTCACAGAGCAATGATAGAATAATCAGCTAACCAAAGGTTGATCAGCATCACACGAAACAAACACCGATTTGCAAGATGTACGAGTCAAGATGACACCGAGATGTAAAACTAGCCAAGAAGGGAATTCTCTAATAGCATGTCATGTCAAATATCCTCAACTTCTCTCCTATTCCCTTGATTTATCTAAAATTCAATCATGACCTGAAACGTTCGATCTCTTATTGATTTATCTCGACGCTACCCTTATTCTGTTATTAAATACTTTACCATTTATTCAACCCTTCTACCTCTACTTTTCTTCTACTCACATGTAAACATCATCTGCTATCTTTCTGCAGTCTCCCCCATTAACCCATCTTCTATCTCTTTGACCAACCACAAGTCACTCGAATGCAAAATTGCAGCCAGTGTTTTGCAGCATTCGAATTCTCAACATCCTGCATTTCTCATGAAAAATTTGTTTTTGACAAATTCAATTCCTGACTCACTTTTGCTCATCCACCATGTTTGTAAGTAATGCCCACACCAACGCCACGAGTCGTACTAACATCCAGTCCGAGATCCAGCCATCTGTTGAAGGCTTGAAAAATCTTGTGGCCTCCGCTGAAAGCCCCAAGCCAAATATCTACCCCATCTACAAATATGTGTCTGCTGATGACCTTACTGTGCACCAGGCCTACCTCAAATTGGCACAATTGAACGATAAAAACAGAACCCCATCCTTCCTCTTCGAGTCGGCCATCAACGGTGACACCGTGCAAAGATACTCGTTCATTGGTATCAACCCAAAGAAAATCATCAAAACGGGTGACGACCCAAAGTACGGCCCAGAGTACACCAACGTGGACCCAATTCTGGTGCTAGAGAAGGAAATGGCCCAGTACCGCCAGGCCGAAGTCCCCGGTCTCCCCAAGCTCTGCGGTGGTGCCGTGGGCTACATCTCGTACGACTGTATCAAGTACTTCGAGCCAAAGACCAAGAGACCTTTGAAAGACGTCTTGCAAGTGCCAGAAGCCATTCTCATGATGTGTGACTTGGTGCTTGCGTTCGACAACGTTTACCAGCGGTTCCAGATTATTCACAACGTCGACGTGGCCGACGGCGAGTGGGACCAAGTGGACGCCCGCTACCAAGCCGCCGCTGCCGAAATGGCCCGTGTGGAGCAAGTTTTGCTTGCCCCAGTGTCCACCGAAGATATCCAGCCGGCCCAACCACCCATCCGCACCAACCAGACCTTCACCTCCAACATCGGACAAGACGGATACGAAAACCACGTCAGCACCCTCAAAGACCATATCTTGAAAGGTGACATCATCCAAGCAGTTCCCTCTCAAAGAGTGGCCCGTCCCACCCTGTTGCACCCTTTCAACATATATCGCCATTTGCGTAGTGTCAACCCATCTCCTTACTTGTTCTACATTGACTTTGTTGACTTCCAAATCATCGGTGCTTCTCCTGAACTCTTGGTCCGCAGTGACACCAACGGCAAAGTGGTCACCCATCCTATTGCTGGTACCATTCGCCGAGGCAAGACCGCGGAAGAAGACGAGGCCAACGCTTGTGAATTGAGAAACTCGTTGAAAGACCGTGCTGAACACATCATGTTGGTTGATTTGGCCCGTAATGATGTCAACAGAGTGTGTACTCCAGAAAGTAACACCGTGGGCAGATTATTGACCATTGAGCGCTTCTCTCATGTCATGCACTTGGTTTCTGAAGTCAGTGGTACCTTGAGAGACGACAAGACGAGATTTGATGCATTCAGATCTATTTTCCCTGCTGGTACCGTCAGTGGTGCTCCTAAAGTGAAAGCCATGGAGCTTATTGGTGAATTGGAGAAAGAGAAAAGAGGTGTTTACGCTGGTGCTGTTGGCCACTGGGGCTACGATGGAAAGTCCATGGACACCTGTATCGCCTTGCGTACCATGGTTTACAAGGACGGAGTAGCATACTTACAAGCCGGAGGAGGTATTGTTTTCGACAGTGACGAATACGACGAGTACGTGGAAACAATGAACAAGATGAAGGCCAACAACAACACCATTGTCGAAGCAGAGAAGATTTGGATACAAAAAGTTGGCAGAGAGTAAATTTGCTATAAACGCCATACGATATATAGAACCTCATGAACAAGAGACGTAAAATAGGATGTAGACCAGGCTCGTGTATAAGCCATTTTTGTCCCAGTGATCACTAAAGGTTCAATGGTAGTATAGATAGAACGAGTCACACAGGCCATCATAATGAATCTAGAAAAGAAAAGGATGAGTAAACATTCGAAATAGCTCCCACAGTGTTACACACTGAAACGTTTCAAAGATCTAGAAACTAAAGACTTTTGGTCTGGAGTGGACCAAGTTCCGACTTCCAGTGATTGGAATAAGTGCTGGTGGAAGAAACATAACCCATGGAGGTATCACCAGATATTGAAGATGTTATTTGTACGTTTGTCTGATCCAGCTTGTACATCAAGTTCATAAAATCAGATCAAGACTTGGTCTATTCGAGAGTTGACCGATATTAAAATGCAACTTTGGCATGGCGCTTACCATGGCACTTTCTATGGCACATTCTATGGCACTTTTGGTGGCACTTTAGCTTCGACACCTTTCGACACCTTTTGACTCTACTCATCGATAAGCAGTGGTTCAAACATAATCTTTTCGTCACTATGTGATATCGCCAATTTAAAATAGGGGTGGTTGTGACAAGGACTTCAGTATCGTTGCAACTCAATTTTGCAGTAATTTAAAAATTTGTGCGAAATTTGCAATACCAACTGATTCTGACTACTTACCGAGCCTGGGAAGATGAGATTGATGATGAAAACTGACAATTCGAAAAAACCGACTTTTCAACATTGGTCAATACTTGCGTAATTTCGCCAAAGAACCAAAGGAAATATCATCTGAAAACAAAAAGTAAGCTTCTTCCACCAAAAAAATTCACGGTAGCATCCGTTTGTCTAAGATTTCAAAATCATGTCATTAATGACAACGCCAATCAAGGTGTAGAAACGAATCAGGCTACCAGGAACAGGAGTATTTCACAAATTACTTGAAGAATGAGATCAAAAACTTCTCTAGAAGACACGAGACACAATCAATGGCACTAATTGTTCAGGAAGATTGAAACTCAGAACCACCTACTGGTGAAAGTAATGTAGTATACCCAAAACAGCGAGTGGATGAGATAAGTTCAAAACACAAACTGGGAGATTTCGAGATAGCCTACACCTAGAGGTTTTGTTAACCAGGCCAGGTAGTAATAATACGAAGAGTTGGAACTGATCCACAAGATTATCGAGATAGCGAAGTTCGTTCAAATTTTTTTATTGATGCAGCTCAAAAGACACATATGTATATTCATGCTCCAGATTATGTACCAGTAATCATATTGACAATCACAGCGAACAAGATTGCATGCCATGAATCTATTGTGGATAATGGCTGCAATTAATGTCATGAACATTTGGTGCACGCACACCCACCATATATATCTTATGTCTTCGCAGATTTCTTCTTTTCAATTTACAACTACACCATGTCAGAACTCCGCCAGATGGCATTTCCGCCAGAAGTTCTCGCCCGGATCGCACCGGAGGTGTCGTTGCACCGCCATCTCGCCATCGGTTTGCGCCCCAGTCTCCGGAATTTCAACGAGTTTCGTGCCCTCGATATAAGTCAGGGAAACCTTAACCGCCTCGGAGAGAACTCGGTGGTTGGCTCCTCCATCACCAAAAACGGGGCCACTTCCATCTTTTGCAGCGTGACACTAGGCGTTATCGAGAACCCTCGCGCTCCCGCCAGTCACACTTCCGTGTACCCTGTGGTGGAGATTGTGCGAGGCCGGACAGGCGCCCCAACCGATGAAGAGATGATTCTCTCGCAACGACTCTACGAGACGGTGTTGCACCAGCGGGTGGTACCCAGCGAGTCGCTCAACATCGTACCAGGCTTTGAAGTGGCCGGCGACGACGGTACCAGCATTCTCTACCCCGACAGCGCCGAGAACATCGCGTTGTTGGAAGATATACCTTCCTTTAACAAGACCAAGGGCTACTCGTTTGTGCTCTACGCCCACTTGAAAGTCTTTCTGAGATCCGGCCCGCTCTTTGACGCGTGCTACAACGCCCTTGTTAGCGCGTTGGCCAATGTGTCGTTGCCGGCCGTATACGTTGGTGACACCAGTGACAAGATCAAGGTGCCCGTGAGGTCCAGAGGTAACTTTGGCCATTTGTCACAGGGAGACAACTTGTTTTTCGACGCCAACGAAAAGCTTCAGAAGCCGCTCGTTCTCCAAGGCTCTCCGGGCGTGTCGTCCAGTTTTGGTGCTATTGACGTGGATCCAAAAATGGTCAATGACTCGATGGAAGTTGATGCAAAAACCGTGTTGCTCGCCGACTTGGAGGGCGACGCCGAAGAGGCCCATGTTACTTCCAAGGTTACCGTGGTTTGCGACGATACTGAATATTTGAAGAGTGTCAGTGTCATTGGTGGTGGCGCCAACGTCACTTTGGACGTGTTGAAAGAAAGCATTCGTTTGGCTAAGTTGAGAGCTAAACACACCAAGTAGACTCATCTCTACTCTTGTACATTATATAGACCATCTACATCGTTTGAGTTTATTTGTAGACCTCCGTCAATGATTGATCGATTATTCTGTATTGCCTATGTTACAAATAGCCTATTCTGTAAATATGGCTAGTTTAGTATAACTTCGTCAGAACTGGCGCTTTCTGGTGATGCCACATTTGAAGTCAGGTTAGAATTGCTCACTGGGGGATTATTGATGGCGATAGATTTGTTGATGTTATCATCTTTGGAAATTAGCCGTTGCTTCCTCTTGTTGAAATGATCACTCTGGTTGGTAGAAGTATCATCTTCATTCACTGGTGATCTCGATTTCTTATTGGAATTCTGTCTCGAAGGTGACGAAGCTATACTTTCAGATTCTTCTTCTTTCTCTTTCCCATCGACTTCTTCGCCGTCATTCTCCTCCTTTTCTTTCGCCTTCAATTCTTGTTCCCGATGTGCCTCTTCAATCTCCTTATACGATTCAATTTGTGTTTGCACTACGGTTATGTTCATCTTAACTTCATTCAACTTCTTTTCGTACTCAAGTCTTCCTTCCTTGATCAACTCTTCCACTTGGGCTCCTCCAACTATATTGTTTGCGCTTCTCTTCCTATAGAACAACAAGTATGCAGCTCCTGTAACACATTCACGTGCATCATCGATCGGTGTAACCCTACCGTCATTAAAATAATACCATTTATCATCGTAGAAGTTTTTGGCTGATGCGGTGTAGTGGCCACCACCTAAACCACCGTAGTGGTTATCCACAGCAATAAGATCATAAATCATATCATTCTTTTGAATCTCGAATGGTAAATCACCATCAATTACTTGATATTGCTCTTTCTTAGAGGCGACATACGGCGAGATATCCAATCCTTCAATAGGAAAATCAACAGTGACGTCGATTTTATCACTGAAAGAGCGTGCACTTTGAAACCTTTTCAAATGAATGGTCAACAAGTCACCAGTTGACCAAAGTTGAATGGTCTTGGTGGCTTGTTTATGATCCTTACACCTAGGACAATACCATAAGTCATGTTCACCCAATACTTCAGGAACACTGAAACTGCTCAAACACTCTTGAAGGGATATAGTTGCCTTCAGTTGCTTTGCGAGTTTTGCTTTACTGGCCTCGAGTGCTGGGTTTGGAATGTACTCCAAATTATCCCAACTTTGATTTTCAGGATCTTTGAACAACTTCTCATACACTAAAGGATCCCATTCACAAACAAGAGTGACTTTGCTATCGACCAAAACAGGATGGTTATCCGTTTTCAAGTCAACGGCTTCTGGGGAGTTTTGAACAGATTGCTTACCCGAATCAGAGAAAGAAGGCGGTCCTAAATGATTCACAGAATCAAACAACGAGCCAACTTGTCCAAGATTATCACTTTCCGTATCACCCTCTTCGTCCAGTAATTGAGAATGGGTTGAGGGAGGCTGAGCACTGTCGCTGTTCTTAACTATGACGAAATCATCAGAATCTTTCTTGGGAGACGAATTATCGCTGGAATCTTCACTGGCCAAATTCTCCTCCACTTCGTCAGCGATATCCTGAAGATCCTTGTCCAACTGTGAGGCGAAATCGGGGTAGTGGTAGTACTTTCGTTTCAAGTCAGGTAGTTGACGCGCCAAAGGTGATAAGTTGCCAAAATTAGGTCTACTGCGTGGCACTCTCAATGGTCTTGCATCGGAAGTATCAGGGACCTGATCATATCTGAAACGAGGAGGTCTTGAATTATCATCATATTGGTATTTGATTTCGAATCCAAAGTTACCTCCGATATATGGGTTAGCAAGGGAGATATCCGAATCGTAACCTTCATCACTTTCGCTGATATCATTCTGTTCAGTGTTTTCTTTCTCCTCATCGCCGACCATGACAATATCATCTTCCGAATTTCTTTGACTTTCTAACAAGGGGAAATCTTTACTAGAAAATCTTTCATCACCTCGTGTGAACTCATCATACTGTTCTTCGATATCAGATTTCGACAAAATTTTGACCAAATTTTCGAGTTTCGATCTGATCTTACCAAAACTGGTGACTTCACGAGTCTTGTCTAGCACAACAAACAAGGGAGGGCCAAAAGATTCAGTCAAATTATAAGTCTTATCAGCATCAGGGACTGCGTTAAGCACTGGGACTATGATGTCGTTTTCTATATCATGAGGGATCACATAGACCAATACTTCATCGGTATCAGAAATAACTTCACTGATTGGAAAAAACTTGATGCGATTATAGCTTTCTTGAAAATTTTGATAGAAGAAGTTGCGGAATATTTCAAATAAGAAGAGGAAGTTTGCAGGTACCTTTAGGAAATGGGACAAGTATTTGAGTAATTCATCGTAATTTGACGTTTTGTTCAATTCGACTTCAAGCTTCCTCATGGGCGAGGGTGAGTTTGGAGACAAATCTATGATAGTGAAAGTGTGGTACCATTTTTTTGAGATGGGTAAAGGTAAGGTTAAGTCATTGAATGGGTCGAAAGTGATTGAAGTTTTCGAACAAGTTGGGCAAACCAAGGTGGATTGGTACAATCCTGTGAACAAATCAACGATGATGGAGTCGTTACGCTGTTTGTGTTGGTTCCAGCAGGTATTGGCGAGATCTGTGATTGCCAAAGGGTTATCTATATCTTCATCTTTCAACTCTGGTTTTTCACAATACGGCTTATTGTGAATACGATTCAAGTCCTCGTGGAGGGCGTCGAGGAGCCAAGAGAGAAACTCCTGTGAATCTTGTTGCAGGTAGCCTTGGAAAAGTGAGGAGTAGCGGCCTATGGTGTGTTTGAAATCACGCGGACTGACATAGGACAGGGCGCCATTTGGGTCAAATAGCTTATGAAGGAGGGAGCCAAAGGCCACGGCGACGTCACCGTTATTACCTAGAGGATTAGCACGATTCAATTCTGATTCGAACAAGTCATAAAAGAAGTAGTGGTTGACCTCAGGAACATGCAAGAGGCATTGTAATGCCGAGTTCATGTAGCAGGTGTTACCCAAGTTAGCCAAACCCAAGTTACCAGCAGGTTTCAGGCCAGTAGCGGCGGATTTCTCATGAGTTGCAATGTAGACGTCGGAGGGGAATTTACCCTTTTCAGCAGCCTCTACGAGCAAATGGATTCTTGCACTGGCGATTCCCTGGCTTTTCAAGGTTTGTGGCCAGACGGTACGGAGGACCAAAGATTTTTTAGGAATATCATGGATGAACGAGGCCACGGTGACTTGAGCAGGCAACTGGTCGATGGCAGGGGAGTCGATGAACCACACGCGGAACCGGGGCGAGCGGCCGGGCTGTTTGTAGAGGGCGGAGCGCACGGCGTCCATGAGCTGGGCGAAGGTGTTGGTCTGGGACACGGCCACACAGGGGGCGGCCGGGGCCGGGGCGAGCGTGTTGCGCGGTACGCGGCCCACGGTATGGAGAACGAACTGGGGCGGGAACCGTTCGACCTCTGTGGCGCCGGACGTTGGGTTGACGACGATGTGGCGTGCCACGGGCAGGCCCAGCACGCCGAACCAGTCTGCGAGCTGGTGGAAGCACGCGGGCGGCACGTTGTAGGTGCCCACGGGCTCGGCGGACTCAGGGTAGAGCGCGCCGTGCGAGTCGACGATGGACGCGCAATCGACGGGGCCGACGTGGGCGCGGAGCGCGGCAAACGACGGCGCCGGGAGACCAAGAACGGCGCCAAAGTGCTCCAGCGGCACGAGGTACCATGTGTCGCCCTCTTTGGCCGGGGTGTCGAGGAGCAGGCGAAGATGGGAGCGGCGCTGTGCGAGATCGTTGGTGTCGTTGGTCTTGGATTCGTTGGTATTGGATTCGTTGATATTGGCTTCATTAGTGTCATCGTTTTTGGTGGTGGCATCATTGGTGGTGTCGTTGGGGCCGGTAGTGGCGCCATGGGGCGGCGTCACGCTCAGCGGACGCTCGGGCGGCGGGGGCAGGCCTGGCGTGGACATGGTGTAGAAAGAACGAGTAGTAAGTAAATGAAATATGTTCAGCGCGAAATGGGCCAGTGCAACACCAGATGGGCCACTGGCGCTGGGCGCGAGAATGGGCCCGTTTGGTCGCATTTGGACACAGCGCCCGTGCCGTGGGACTGGCGGACTGCAGCGGCGCTTGCTACCGCTGGGCGGCGTGCTGGTATAAAAGGAAGGGGGATTCCAGGTATTTCAAGTTTGGACTGTTGGGCCCACAGAAATGGCTGATTGGGGCCACGATTGACACTAAGGATTTTAGATGCGAATTCACAAATTAGTTCTTATACATTGTTATATTACTAGATTAATCTCCAGGTTTTATATTTGCTACTACATATTTCTTCAGGTTGCAAGGCGTACACTGTCACCGATAAGATCACTACAAGTGTCACTTAAGATAGACATTACTGACTGCCGGCTTTCAATTGGTAGCTCTGTTATCTGTTATAGACACTCCCAATACATCCGACAACTGGCATTGATACGACAAGAGCGCCGGGCAAGACATCGTGTTTCTTGATTTTCATTGATACCAGCATCTTTTGCAACGGCGCAATTGCCACCCATTGGCACTCGTATCAGATTCAGGCCACCTGTCTGTTTATCACTGGTCATTAAACCAATCGATCGCCATAACTAGCCATTGATTTACATCCAATTGACCATAACCATTTAGTCGATCATAACCATTCAGTTGATCATAACCATTCAATTGATCACATCCATCCAAACGAGCATAATCACTACATCAATTGGTCTACTTGAACATACTCACCATACCAATTGATCACATCCACATCCTACTTATCAATCCACACCCAATCACTGATTTACCTACAGCATTAATCATGGACGACTCAGAGACTGACGCCATCTCATACGTCTGTGAATCCCTCTTTCCGGCCTCGTCGTTCGACACAGACCTCCTTCACAGCTGGCAACTGGACTTGGACTGCCTGGACCTGCTCTCGCTCTCGGCCGCCGTCGACGACGTCGTGCTAACAGTGACACCAACCCCCGTCTCGTATGATGCTACCCGCAAGTTTCTTCAAGTCTTGTCGAAACTAGACAACGATGTCCATCGTGAACTCAAAATCATCCTTTTCGAAATCTTTGCCCATTGCCTCCTACACAGCTACTCATCTAAAATCCTCCTGTTCCGCCAGGGCGCTTTGGAAGCTCTTCTTGACAATTTGGCGTCTTTGGACTCCAAATCTACAACATCATGGCTAGACTACTCATCCCCAACCGTGTTGAACCAGCATCTTCGTCTAATAGTGGCATTGATGGAATTGGGTTGCAATTCAAAATCATATAAGAAAATCCTTCTTATGCTAGACCAGGAAGACAAAACATTATTGGCACTAGAATTGCTACATCAAGCGCATTCAAAGTATAAATGCCATTATGATTTCTTGCTTTTACGCTTTGATACTTCTCTCCTGTTACCCTTTGACCAAATTTCTTCAAACTTCACCGTTCAAACTTGGATCAAAGTACACGCCATGTCATCTCATGATATGGATTCCGTTGCTACTTTGTTCGAGTTGGCCCCAGGCCACAATGGCCCTTTACTTCGTGTCCAACTTGTGGGTGGCCGCCAATTCATGGTGGAACACTATGATCCTATAACAAATTCCCGCATGCAATACACTTTCAACCAGCTTCTTTCAGAGTTCGGTGATATCGTGCATTTATCATTGACTTACGACTCCTACAACAACCTCAATTTGTACTTGAACGGCCAATACAGTGAAAGTATACCATGCCCTGACATTTCCAAAAGCTTGAGTAATTGGAATAAAGTCGGGTTTGGAAAAGATGAGTTTTCAAAGGACGAATTGTTAATCAGAAATTTTACCATTCTCAACAAGAGCTTATCACACCTATGGATCAACTTACTATATAATTTGGGTCCAGCATTTGACTGGGGTTTCAAAGACTTCAACGACCACAACTTACTAAACCTACTCAATATATTGAGTTCCGAAAATTTCAATAATCTTTGTCTCAAAGTCGCTGAAATAACTAATAACGATAAGAAACTTCTTGCCAAAGACTCTAAAAATGGTCTGGTTGAAGTAATAGATAAGAAATTAATAGCTGGTTTACTAGCTAAGTCCAAATTCAGTCAATCAAATGTGGTTTTCGACATACATGATGATAAATTCATTGGATTAGAGACTCCCAAATCTTCTAAAATATTATTCCATACCACGAAATCAATCCATGAGGCATTATACAGTATATGTGGACCTTCGGTATTTATGAAGATAATCGACTCTGCTTCCAAAGGTGAATATGGTGAGATTAATGACGCTATAATGTTCCTTGGTCTCAAGACATTGTTTTCGGTGCTTCAAAATAATTGGCGAATCAATAAAGAGTTTGAAAATTTGAATGGTTATGGGATTATGCTGGAAATGCTTGCCAAATATAAAGAGAAGAATCCAAGTCTCACATTTAACCTAGTCCCTGAACTAGCCAGATCCAATCAGGAGCGTGGACAGAATGATAATATTCTTCGCTTAGCTCTCAAACATACTGGATTTGATTTTCTGAACCCTTATGAATCAATTATAATCAATACTTCAGCATACAGATTCCTAGTCCTTAATTTTGATCTTTATGTGGGGACCGAGAGCTTCAATCATTTGCTCTCACATTTCCAGGTACTATCTTTCTCTAGCCAGCAACAAGTATTCAACAGATACCAGCTTTCAAACATGAAAGTTTTGCGCAAAGTTGTCCAATTTTTGAAGTCTCCTTTGTTAGTTGAAAAATTGGATCAAGCGGAGATACATTCTCTAGAGACAGCGATAACATGTCTTATTCGTTCAGATCCTTCTGCTGAAAGTATCAGAGCAGTCTCACTATTCATCATTTACTGTCTCTATGGAGGCGCCAGTGCTGAATTTGGGATCGTTGCGTTGCAATCACTCACTGAAGTACTCTGCGACGGATACTCTTCGATAAAAGTGGTGAAGAAGTTTTCCAGATCCATCACCATTCATTGGATATTGCTTTTATTCAACTATGACTCGAAAGAAGTGGTTGTAAGAGGACTTCTACTCCTCAACAAACTCCTCAAGGCCCTTGGGGCGCATATAATAAAACGATTTTTCCAAGCCAACCATGGTCTTGAAATTCTTACCCATTTCCTCAAAGGCTGGTGGCACGATAATCGCATACTAAACTTAATTCTTCTTTCAGGTTTTGGTATTAATTCCCTTGAAAAGACAGAGCTCGATCTTACATCAGTTTTACGGCATTACCAGGATCAGTTGGGATCGGTTATGATGCCTGATTTTATCATCTTGCTCAATAATTTGGTAATCAACTCCATGTACACTTTGGGGATAAAATACGGACAGGTACTTAGTGCACCTGCATCACCTTTGAAGCCGGAAACTCAAAAGTCGAATGACGAAAAGATGGAGCTTTCATTAAATGCGTTACACTTGGTAAACCAATACACCGAGTCTATACAGTACGGCTTAGAGAACGTCCAGAGCTTGCAGTCTTGTTATGATAGGAAAGACTGGCTCGAAGGGGTGTTTGAATTGGCAGGACACTTACGTCTAGCATTGACTTGGGTACCAGTGGAATTAGCGGGAGGATTTGGCAGTGCCCACGAGAAGTTGAATTCTGTATTGGCGACGATATTTGTGGGAAAGCTCTTGAATGTTGACGAACTAATGGCCACAATGAAGTCGGTGAACGAGTTTACCAAGACCATGATTCTTGATATGATTTTTCCCCGAATTTTCAGACATATCAATGAGTTTGTTTCAGTGCTGAACTTTGTATTCAAGGAGAAGGAGTTCTTAGAAGGTGCACTTGATTTATTAAGCTACTATCATCTGGACTTTATTGAAAGAAACTACTACGTGGGACCGGAGGAAGCAGAAGCGTTTCTCACTTGCAGCTTGTCGGTAGTGGAAGCGGTTGATGCCAACCAGGGGTTTCAACGGACACACCGGTCTTCAGTGAATATGGTGAAGAAGAATTTGGGCCATGTGATTGTTGAGAGGTTTCTCCAGATTCCCACTGGTAGAAAGAAAGAAACTGATCATAAGATAGAGACATCACTGGAGGAGAATCCCCAACCTCCGCGGACACCACAGCGAAGCACTAGAGAACGAAGTACGCCAGAGAACGGGAACTTGGAGAACGAGCTCAATACGGCTTGCAAACAGCTTCTCTACAGACAAGCAACAATACTCCAGACGGAGGTTCTTGACAGCAGGCGATTAGACCAGCTTATTGACGTTGTTCTCGGCGACTTGTTTCTGCTCGCGACGGACGCGCAGGCGCGGTGCCAGCACGTTCTCAGTTTGCTTCGTACCATTTACGTGGCGCGGCCGGACGACCTTGGACGGATGGCGGACGCGAGCGAGGATTTTTTCCGCACGCTCGTGCTGCAGAACGACGAGGACAGCGTGCGCGGGGCGTCGAGTGCGCTCCGGCCCATGTTCGGGCAGCGGCTGCAGACGCTCCGGGGCCAGTACCGTGCGCTTGCGCCAATGCTGGTCGGGGACATGGTGCGAGTGACGCTCAGCAACGGCGGACGCTTGGGCGCGGGCGCCGCCGACAGCATCTACACGCGGAGTTTCGAGCGGGACTGCGACCAGCTCCGGGCCCAGGTGATGGCAGGCGAACGAAGCAAGTTCGTGCGGGCGGCGCAGGACGCGGGCGAGAACGCGCGGTTTTTCGGGGCCGCGTGGCACGGGGCCGCGGGCGAGGTGGCACGGGTGCTTGGGCGCGCCCGGCCCAGCTCGTACACCGTGGACTACATTGAGTCAGCGGAGCGCATGCGGAGGCGGCTCGTGGTGGAAGACCAGCTCCCGGCGGCAGAACGGCTCTCGTACCACACGGAGGTGCCGCTCATGGAGCTCGAGGAGTCGTTTGAGCGGGTGGATCTCGGCGAGCGTGCCATCGACACCTTGGGCCTGCTAGGGGCCACAGACGACGACGAAGAAGACGAAGAAGAAGAAGACACCAACCGCAAGGTTCTTCGCAGTCTCTACATGGGCGACCAGATTGTGGCCGTGTACAACGTGTGCCAGATTCAAGGGTTGGTGCCCATTGAGTCGTTGTTCATCGTCGGTCTGGGCTACGTGTATGTGTTGGAGAATTACTTCCACTGCGCGGACGGCACGGTGGTGGACGCGGCCAGTGCGCCCGCCAGCGCACGCGACGCTTACGCGCAGTTGGTACGATCGCAGGCGGGAGCAGGCCCGGAATCCAGTGCATCCAGTGGAGGACATCGCACCAAGAGCTGGGCACTCGAGCGGCTCAGCTGTGTGCTGCGGCGGCAGTTTCTCCTCCGTGACGTGGCGGTGGAGATGTTCTTCAGCGACGGCGGCAGCGTGTTGCTCACGTGTGCGCTGGCGCGGGAGCGAGACGCGTTGTTTGCGCGCGTGGCGCCCCGTGCGACCGGGGCCGGGCTCGACCGCGACTTGGTGCGCGCGTTGGCCGGGCCCGC
>JAKTUZ010000054.1:0-52570 GCA_030556945.1 Hyphopichia buzzinii | reverse complement strand
GGCACTTGACGTGTCACTTTCCATGGCACTTGACGTGTCACTTTCCATGGCACTTTGTATGGCACTTTATATGGCACTTCATATGGCACTTTCCATGGCACTTTCCATGGCACTTTCCATGGCACTTGACGTGTCACTTTTCATGGCACTTTTCATGTCACTTTTCATGGCACTTTACCATGGTGTTGTACCATGGTACTTTACCGTGGTATTTTAGTGTGGTACTTTTGCATGGTATTTTAGCGTGGTATTTTACCATGGTACTTTACCATGGTACTTTTGCATGGTACTTTAGTGTGGTACTTTACCATGGTATTTTTGCATGGTACTTTTGCATGGTACTTTTGCATGGTATTTATGCATGGTACTTTACCATGGTACTTTACCATGGTATTTCTGCATGGTACTTTACCATGGTATTTCTGCATGGTATTTCTGCATGGTATTTCTGCATGGTATTTCTGCATGGTATTTCTGCATGGTATTTCTGCATGGTATTTCTGCATGGTATTTCTGCATGGTATTTTACCATGGTATTTATGCATGGTACTTATGCGTGGTACTTTATCATGGTATTTTACCATGGCACTTTGCATGGCACTTTCCATGGCACTTTCCATGGCACTTTAGATGGCTCCTTTCGACACCTTTCGACACCTTATGGTACTCAACCTGTAACATAGACTTTATCATGATGTTCTATGGCGATACTTAAGCATTTCTCTTCAAGATGGCCTTTAGCGTAGCATTTCAGCAGGCACTTGGAAACGATGCCTCGAGATGACGCTCTGTGCTTATCAATTACCTCAATTGATTCAAATGCTGCAATTAGTGTCAAAGTATACTCATACATCCTACTCTCATGTATATTTTTTTTGAAGCAGAGGAGCATGTTTATACCAGATAGTTTTCCCAGTGTGGTAACGAGTATCCAAAAAGTATCAGGTAGAGGTTGTATAACCAGTCACAGAGCAGTTAAAAAACCTCGGGTGAGATCAGGAGCTAGCTATGAATGCCACAACCAATAAACATCACAATATGGCCAAACGGTAGATCTGAAGGCCTTATATCTTGAGCTTCAGATAGAGGTAGGTCCTTCCGTAATGCTGAGATAGATGACACCAACACCACACCAACACCACACCTTCTTACCTCATGTTTTACAGTATATCTCAACCACTCAATATGAAATCCCTCCTCCTTCTTCTCCCAACTCGCTCCACCGTATTAACACTTTATTCGCATTCGTGCATTATCTTATCGCATCACGTGCGCAGATTTTAAACTACTAAAAATATCGAGCGCTGCATCACACGTTCTGGCGGCTATCGACTACTTCTTTTTCCTAAAATACCAATAAAGATTGCACCAATTCACGCTCAATCTATGGACAAATGACCTCGAGCGCATACACGGCAAGTGGCAGTCCACCCGGCAGCCCAGAGATGGAAGTGCAGCCGCTTCTTGGCGACCATTTCCGCCCGCACCCAGAATACCACGCCACCGACCAGGCGGGGGCTGGCGCGGACGCAGCTTCGCACGAGCAGTGGCACAGCGACCCAATTTCGCGCGACGATTCGCACGACGAGAGCGACTTTCGCACACAGCTCGGCCTAGGGCGTGCGCGTGGTCCGTCCGTGCTGTCGCACTACTCGGTGCGATCCTCGCGCCGCCGGTTCTACTGGTTCTGCGTGCTCGGGCTCCTCGCCATCATCACCATGCACTTGTCATTTCTTCCACGAACATCCTTCAGCAGAGACTTCCACCGCTGGTACGGGCTCCGGCTCACCAAGACCGATTTGAAGCGCAATTACTTGGTCTACTCGGGGCTTACACGCGCCGGGCACGACAACGGGCACAAGCTGAACGAGCAGATTGTGGGCCACTGGCTCGGCAACTTCACGGCATTGAACCAGAAGAGTTCGGCCAGCGTTTGTGGCAGCGACAACATCCAATTGGCACGATACGTGGCCCGAAATTTCGCTGCGTTTGGTTTGGAAACAGAATCGGTATCTGCGCCAGTGGCCCCAACATTGGCCAGGCCTAAATCACTGGCCCTCACATTGGTGGACTCAGACCTGGAGACCGTGGTTTATTCTGCTGACTTGCTCGAATCTCCGGCAAAATCGAACACCCCGGCATTCTACTCACACGGAGCCAACGGCTCCGCTTCCGGTCCGTATATCTACGTGAACAGAGCCGCCAAAGAGGACTTTGAACTCTTGAAAAAGTACAATGTCGGAACCCACGGCAGAATCGCCATTGCCAAACACGATGATGTTCTTACGCCAGCACAGCAGCTGCAAATCGCAGAACATTTCGGCATAGCAGCCATCGTCATCTACAATGATTTCAGGGGCCTGTCGAAACCACTGGCCAAATTAAATGGCTACTACTCGCGTGACTCTGTCGCTTATAGCCTCATGGCCGGCGCCGGCGCCGGCAATATCACCGGCCCGTCGATTCCCTCAATTCCCACCAGTTACAAGGCAATAAAGCCCGTGTTAGACACGTTTGGCGAATGGGACGTTCCCGGCTGGCCCGTGGCTCCATTGCCCGCCAATCAGGCGCTCCAGCTAGAAATCTCGACTCATTTCGCCGACAACCTGTCGCGTGAGCTCATCAACGTTGTGGGCTCATTTAAAGGTATCATCAACGACGGTGACATTATCATTGGTGCCGCCAGAGACTCGCTCACATCTTCCGACCCATTGAGCAACCACGTGATTCTCTTTGAAATTATCAGGAACTTCCAGAAACTCGTCAAATTGGGCTGGAAACCGCTAAGAAACATCCGTTTCGTTTCGTGGGACGCCAGTTCCAGTGGTATTTTGGGCTCGCAATTGGCAGCCAACGACTCTTCGATATTTCACCCGAGAACTCCAATTCTTGCCTACATCAACATAGACAAAGACACGGTAAGAGGAGGGAAATTTTCAGTTGACGCAAGCCCTTTTTTGAACCATGTGACTAAAGACACCGCCAAATACATCCCCTTCCCAAAAAACTCCAGTCACTTCAAGTCATTACCTGGGGCTAGCGCGTCTAATGACACCGACCAGTTCACCACCCTCTACGATTACTGGAAAAAGCAGGATAATGCCACCATCAACAACATGCTTGGAGACTCATTGAGTGGCTCAGACGCAGCAGTTCTACAAAACCATTTCGGGGCGCCAATCGTTAATGTCAAATTCGAAAATGACCCGAAAAGAGACGCAGCAACTTACATCCCTAACTCGAACTACTTCTCATTGGACTGGATCTTGAACAAAGAAATTGACGACGATTTGTTGCTTCATGGCCTGTTGATCAGGTACTTGGGGCTCATGGCCATTTCTTTGGCAGAACACCAAATTGTCGACTACAAGTCACACCACTATGCTGAAATAATAGTACAATTCTTCAAGGAATTTGCTTCTTCCAAGCAGGAGCAACTCCAACAGTGGTCCGAGCACAATATATCCAAGTACTTGATTCAAAAATACAGCATTTACACTGACATGAAGTTGGAGGATGGATTTGACGAAGACGAGCCCATCAAATTCAGTCAATTGACTAATATCTTGGCTAAACTTTTGAATGAGTTCGTCGAGCAATCGTACATTTTCGATGCCTACATCAAAGAAGTGGTGGGTCTCCTCATTGAAGACTATCCGTGGTACAAGATGTTGAAGAAGGTACACATTTTAGCAAAGTACAAGGTAGCAAATTACAAGTTGCTCAGATTGGAGAAGGAATTCTTTTTGCAGCCATCGGAGGCAGAGTATCTCTATGGCGACAAAGTGTCAGATGACAAGCTCTGGTTTGGCCATGTGATATTTGGGGTGACACCCTTCAGTGTGGATATGAGTTATGAGCGGCATGCCAACAGGGACAAGTTAAGTGTGTTCCGAGGATTGCAAGAAGCGGTGGAGAACAAGGATGTGGACTTGGCGACAAAATGGGTGGTGATTCTCTACGACAAGTTGTATAATCTCAAAAGAAAAATGAGCTAGAATTGAATCGCTGAAAGCGATGAATTCAAACCAATGTCAATAACGTCAATGAATCGAGTAATGACTTGTTTCAGGAGGGAAAGTACTCAATATGAGGGTCTAAATCAATAAAACTGAATCAGGAGAAACAAATGGGCTAGCTTTTGGATGGATATGGTTGGTTAAATAAAATTGGAGTCCGCAGAAGGACACTGAGATACTAAAAGAGAGAGCACCATGAAAGACTCACACTACAATATTCTTTTGCAATTAGAAGCTTTCTTTTATGAATGTAATGAAAATCTACTTTGATAAACATGTAAACATGTAAACATGTATACAGCTTGCAACATGCATATTCGAAAATGTAACATGTATATCCATGAGGCGGAACATGTACATTCATGAAGCAGAACATGTAAATTTGAAATTGGTGGAATGCTGCAAAATGACCAGTCACTTTAAATACAAGTTGCAACACTTATGAGCGGTAAAAAACGAACCACTTCTTCTTCTTAATGATGCCTGTTTTGGACCAATTTGAAGTTTTAAGGAGTGCCGACCACCCCGGACTCAGCGCCGCCTGGTTATTGGCCACTCTCGGCTCAAAATCCAGCAAAAAATTCATCAAAAAAGACCTTGGCCTTCTTCTGGTCCAGGCGGCCTGTTCTTCGGTCGTTAGCACTGATTTGCCCCTCAGAACGACGTCTCTGTTGTTGTATGGAGTCGCTTTGCTTTACCGCCACAAGGTGGACTATTTATATGACGATATCTCACATACTTCCTTTAGGTTGCTGAGGGCCATAAAAGCAGCTGAAATCACAGTAAAACAAGCGGAACCAACGGCTGACGCGTGCCAATTGAAATCCCACAGAGAGTACTTGAAGGATGATGCAGCATTCATACTCGAGGAGCAGTTTGCTTTGTCATTCGAAGACACGGAAAATCAAAAAAATCTACAAAATGATAAACTCAGAAGAATGTTGCAATTGCAACTGTACCAGCAACAGCAAGAGGGCAATTTGAGTGGCGGCTCATTTGAGTTTTCGTATCACGGCAATAATACTGTGGGACAGAACATCTTTGGCCTTGATGCTGATGTCACTTTGGGCTCTCTCTCAATTGGATCCCAGGAAAGAAGTGCAGTTGTTGACTTTGAATTCGATAATGATGGGGCCGTCGTTTCTCCAAACCATGTTGGCCACTCCAGCTTTTTGGAGCTTGATTTCTCTTTGCAAGATTTGCAGAACCTTGATTCTGACGTGTTGGACGAGTTGCCCATTGACGATGTAGAACCTCGATTATCTACAACCAGTGATGCCCAAATTTCCTTTTCCAATGACCCTCAATTTTCCACCTCCAATGACCCACATTTCTCTGCTTCCAATGAACTCCAAGCAAGTATCAATGCCACCACTTTGCAGCACAATCAATCGGTGGTGGTGAGAAGAGGGTTGAAGAGAAGAAGAATCGAGATCGACCAAAGCACATGCTTGACACTTGAAAACATAGAGCAATTCAGCTCCGATTACGAAGCGTGCTTGGAAACCCAGCCATTTTTTCACAAACCCCTGACGTCCTTGGCCCAGATGATTGAGGCCGAAAGTAGAACCAATCCACGCTATGTGAACCTCGTGATGAAACATGTGTTCAGCCACCAATTGACTCGAAATGTACCATCCAATAGGCTTCCTCAGCCTCTGAAGATGGGAACCGATGGTGTCGAAAGAATCAACTCTTTGATTGATATATTAGATGTCGAAGTTGGCAGAAATGTTGCAAATCGAATGTATACCTCGAGAAACGAGGTGGACAATTTGAGCTTCGGAATTGAAGACGATTACGATGGCACCTTCAATCATTCAGCGTTGGAACAAGTTGAGAAAAATTTAGACTCGGCTATTGAATCCAATAATCATGGTAGTTTCCTCTTTGACAGCAGTATTGGTGAGCTAGATTCAGAGGGGGGCACTGAAAAGAGATTGCTCAAGTTTTTCCGAATTCTCGACAGGAGAATAGCAAGTCACGGAATTGTCACTGAAGATGAGAATGTCGATTCATTAGCGCTTTCCTTATTGACATGTATTGAAGGTCACGATGATGGTGAATATAAACAAATAACTCTTGAGGACACTATTCCGAAAATTGACGAAAATGGGGGACCAATAGGTCGGTCAACTGCATCTAAGACGTTCCTCTCAATGTTAGAATTAGCCACAAGAAATTATGTAAGGGTCCAGTCGACCAATGGAGACCAATTTACCGATCCCAAATCGGTTATATTCTACACGAAGACGTAACCGATGCAGGAGGCGTTATGAACATGGTAGATTCGTATTCTGAGAATGTGAATCCAAAGATATGGCTATACAGAATGGCTAGCAAAAGCTACAATTAAAATACAGAATTAAATTTATTGGAACAAATTAGTACATAATACAATGAAGAATTGGATTAATTAGACCATAAACTTACTTTTCAAGAACGGCGTCACCATTGACATCGTCGTGTTTAGCAAATTCATGTTCAGCTCCTTCCAAATCTTCTTCATTTGGTTCTTCATACTCGTCTTGGTGTAAAGACAAAGTTGGCTTGACAGCGGCACCATCCAAGGTCCAAGAGCTCAAGGCATTTTCAGCATCAATGATGATTTGCTTAGAAGCTTCGTAACCATCGTAAGCAGGTCTGGTTTCACCAGGGGTGACGGCAGAGTCATCTAACAATTCCAATAAAGCTTTACCGTAACCAGCGATTAAAGCGTATTTCTCGGCTAATTCTCTGGTAGCGTCGAATTGGTAGTTGTAAGCAGCCTTCAATTGTTCTCTGGTGATGTTGGACAATTGAGCTTCAGCAACCAAGGATTCAGCTTCGGCTCTGACCAATTCTTGTTCTAAAACAGAGATTCTTGGAGATTGAGGGTCCTTGTATTTCAAGTGAGCAATTTCATCGGTGATTTTTTGCTTTCTGTCTCTTGATGGTTGAACAGAAGCTTCAATGTTTCTGATGGTCTTCAAGGTGATTCTGTATTGATCATACTTGTCGATGTATTGATCTTCCAATTCGGCAATTTCGTAAATTAAAACACCTAATTTGTCAGTGACATCAGAAACATCGTCATCGTTTTCTTCACCCCACAAAGACAATTGTTTGGCAACATCACGACGTTCTCTGGCAGTCAATTCGAAAGCTCTCATGACATTCTTTTCCATCTTAATGTATTGAGATAACTTTCTGGACAATTCAGGACCAGTGGCACCAGCAATGTTTTTACGGAAAGTGGAAGCAATTCCACCTTTACCGAAAAATCTTGACTTGGTGGTAGATGGTGGTGGTGGTGGGGATTGCAATTGAGAAGCAGTTGGTGCTTTGCTAGATCTAAGAGAGTAAGTTCTGTGCATTTTTATTTCAGTTGTCTTGAAAAGTGGTGTTTTCTGAATATGAAATTTGCGAGGGATGGGCCCCTTATATATACTTTTTCAGTGACCAGCAATAACAATAATGGCATTTTTTTTTTTGCTTGCACTATTTTTTAATGTTGGCTTTTTAGTTGGCATTTACTGCAGTGACTATTTGTGATTGTTTCAAGTTTCAGCTAGTGACCGATGGCTTGATTCACGATTATGGTTATTTGGAAAGGAATTTTAAAGAATATTACACAATATGCATGGAAGTATTGTAATTAATCAAGGCAAATGTAAATTCTACGGCTCTACAAACAACCCATTACTATACTGGTACCGACTGATTGTCAATTGACAGGTTTCGGCACCAATTCCTCGAGTTTTGATGTTGTATTGGTGGGTAGGGTCCCCCCCTCTTTTCGGTATACTTTGGCCGCCTTAAGAAAAATGACGTCCTGTGCACGTGACCTTCTGTGTTCTCATTTCGGATTTTTTTTTTTTCTTACCTTAAATGCTGACACTTGCATGACGCTGACGTCATAAGTCCCGTACACCTTTGCTAACAACATAAGACCATTATATTTTTAAGTGACCCGAAAGTCGTAATTAGTTTGTGTCTCAAATGATTGCATCACTTACACTGACAGGTAATAAATGACATATCGAAACTGATTAATTACTAATGACTTATCCCAATTCAAGAATGACACATCACAAACAATAAATCACAAATGAAAAATCATACACAATCAAGTAACATATCACGTATAATAACTTACACCTTACATAGTCGAGTTTTCCAATGAAATATAATACATCACCACGTCTTTGAATCCTACTTCTTTCTCTTGACATCCGACTCTTCAGTCAACGGTCTCTTATTAACAGGTTTGATTGGAGCCAAAATTCTATAGTAATCTTGCTCTAGAGAATCATAAGCAGTTTGCAATTTATCGAGTCTAGTAGGTTCATCTAAAGTAGCCAATGCTTCTTTGTTCTTCTCGTATAATCTTTTCTTGATGAATAACCGAACCAGTTTTTTGCTTAAATTGTGACCATTCAAGTTTTGAAGTTTGTAGAGTAGTGACATTTCGAGTAATCTCGAAAATTGACGTTTTTCCAACTTTTGTTGATTTCTAGTCTCTTCGTACCATTTGGCATCACTTGCTTGTTCAACTGTGAGTTCTTTCAAGTTAAGAACACCTTCGGTTGTCAATCTTGAGAAGTCAACACGATCTCTCAAATCATCGAAGCTTTCATTTGGATCTTCGATAACAATTTCCATGATTTTCTCATCTTTCAACCACAACTCGTACAATTGACGGTAGAAATCTGCACCAAGGTGCTGTCCCTGGTCTGTTGGGAGAATAATGAACTGGGAGATTTTCTTTCTGGCTTGGACTACACCGTTATCGAATTTCAGTGCACCTGGATATTTCCAATAATTATAAGCTGTGGTAAAGCCAACGACTTCAGGTAATTTGGGGTCTGTGGTTCGATATAACACGTAGATGTCCCACAATTCGTCTTCGGCGTCGATGTAAGAGCCAGCTTCTATGAACAACAACACCAATATCTGTAATCTTTTATGGAGTTCAATACCATCTGAATTTTTCAAGTCAAGTTTGTAGATGGCGTATTTCTCATCATTATTGGTGAACTCCTCGCCATATTGGGTTCCAGGGATCTTGTAGTCTTTTTGTTCTTCGTCGATTTGGTCTCTCCATTTGGCTTCGTCTTTGAAAATGGTTGATGAAGGTAAAAACTCCAATAATTTCGATTTGGGGTCAATTTCGATATCCTCGTCAGCCAACTTGGCACTGAATTTCACATTCAAAAATGGCAAAAATGTCACTGAGTCGAAACAGAGAAATATCACCAAATCTTTGTACCCAAAGATGCTTTCAGAGTCTCCAAAAATGGGATAAGTAAATACCGCTTGGAAAGGTTTGGCAGCACCTTTGGTATCAGTAAGAAACATCTGAAGAGCCTTATTCGACGACGCGGTCCATGCCTCGGGCGTGAGCGAGGCGGCTGTGATGGAAGCGTCCATATGTGGTGAGTTTTGGAAAAGAATAGGTGGTGGTGGAAATTTTGGCTTTGAACGCGTTGATGTGTTGATGATTATGTAAGACTTTTGCTTATGTCAGCGCTTATGTAAGAATTGCAGTTCAATGATTAGGTAAGTGATTAGGTAATGGCTATAGCGTCGATTATGTAAGTGTGGTGAATGGCTTATGTTGTCCGAAAATATATCAAAAGTCGGTGAAGTGGCGCTGTGTGGATGTAGAGAAATGTTTTGGATGCAAAATTCTGGAATTTTTGAGCTTGTAATGTGTTTTCAACTGCCAAACGTTTCAGTAATTTTCAGACTTGAAGAAACTATCGTATTGCAAACAGATTTCCTGGAATCGTAAAGAACCCATGATTTCTGTAATTAACAAAGTTATTTGATGAAAGCATAGCTACAATCCGAATACTAAGGTTACTGAAAATTTACTGTGATATCGACTTCTTGGAATTTCGCTGATTCTCTTGCCATGGTTGATGCTCTTGTTGTATCTTCTCCTCGAGTCTATTCAAAAAACTTTGTACTTGCCTTGAGATCGTTAAGTAAACGTCACTCTGTGTATGATCATTGCGATAACTCAATTGTGGACTACTCGAATTGTGTTCACACCTTGATTGATTTTCATTGGCTTATAGATCTACAATCCTATTTCAATATCTAACTCTTGTCATTTGTGGGTCTCTTCATATTGGTTGTCTCTTTCTTCGTGTGCATCATATCTTATCTTTATGTTCTCTACGGCATTCAAAAACTCATTATAACTTATTTTAACTATTTTAAATATTGTAAGCTCTGTGAGCTCTTTTTAACTCTTCAAGCTCTGAAGCTACTCTATAACTGCAACCAAATCACCAGCATCAACCATATCCCCGTTCTTGTGCAAAATCTTAACAACCTTTCCCTCCTTTGGAGCAACAACCACCATCTCTGTTTTCATGGCTTCCACCACAATGACACCAGCACCTTCTTTGACTTCGTCACCTTCTTGAACCAACGATTTCCAGAATCTCCCGGAATACTCCGAGTAAATCATCTCGGCATCTTCAGAATATGCCAGTTCGTCCACCTTCGCTGGACCAGTGCTGGATTCCAACTCAGCGTTGGAGACCTGGATCAAACGATTGAACTCGTCCAATTTTTCACCTCCTTGGTTCTGTCTGAACTCTTCAATGGAGGCCAGGTTTTCTTGCACCCATTGCAAGTATTGGCCATGGTCAAACACTGATTCAGAGACATCAACGACGAATTTCCCAGCATTCATTTGCTCGGTGAATCTATCGACTTCCTCCTCTGAAACTGGGTAGAATTCAATCTGGTCAAATGGCGATAAAAGCCATGGCTGCTCAGAATGCTGGCCTAAACTTAACTTATCCCAGATTGGAACAGTTCTGCCCACCAATTGATATCCACCTGGGGATTCCATGGTGTAAATACACATGTAATTACCACCAATTCCAACAGTTCCGTTGGGTGTGAATGTACGCGATGGATTGTACTTGGTACCAAGCAAACGATGGCGTGGATCCAATGGCACGGCACATGGAGCACCTAAAAACACATCTCCCAAACCCAAGACGAGGAATCGAGCAGAATAGAGCATTTCGTGCACATCTGAGCGTTGCAATCCGTTGATGTTTGCTATAAAGTCAACATTGTTAGGGAGCCATGGCGCGTCTGAGCGAATGGTCTCCTGGTATCTTTGCACGGCTGCAAGAGTTTGACTATCTTCAAAAGCCATAGGCAAACGAATAATTCTGGATGGAACTTGCCATTTGTTGACAAACAACATCTCCTTCTCGTAGCACGCGAGTGTCTTGAGCAACTGCTGTTGGGAGATACCCGAGAATTCCACAAGAACAGAACGAACACCGGGTGACATTTCAACGATACCTTCTGTTTTATGAGATTTGACCATTTCGATCAAACGGTGGATCCGGTATGCTACACACAAGTCCAAAACGTTCTCGCCGTACTCCACGAGCACGTAACGGTCACCCGCTTGACGGTAGACGACTTTGGGGCCGGGGTTGATCGAGAGTGTTGAGAGAACTGGGTTTTCAATTTCACCTTCGGTCAAGTGGGGGGTTGGTGGCGGAGCCGTGCCCGCCATCAGGTCCACGGCCCGGTCGAGGTCGGCCTGGAGTTGGCGCGCGCGCTCAAACGACACGGGCCAGAACCGTACGGTGTCGCCCGGTTTCACCTGGCCAATCTTCCACATCTCGGCCTGGCACACCACAGCAGCACACACGAACCCACCCAAAGATGGCCCGTCACAAGTAAGAATCACTGGCTCGTCACCGGTGAAATTAATGGCCCCAAGCGAGTACACGTAATCGTGCGCATTCGATGGATGTAATCCGGCCTCGCCCCCATCGGGACGAGCCCATTCTGGTTTTGGTCCCACAAGACGGACCCCAAATCTATTAGAATTGTAGTGGATTTTCCAGTCAGCTGCGAAAAACTTTTGCATCGACTCGGCTGTGAAGAAATCAGGCGATCCGTGTGGACCACAAGTCACGCCAACGTCCCAGTGCTTGGTGTACTTTGGTACGAGAGCAGCTGGGGCAGCAGCCGGTGCCGCCACTGGGGCGGGAAGAGTGCAAGAGGGCAATTCTGGTTGGCCCAAGAAAAGAACGTCACCAAACTTCAACACACGGCCGTTGTGGCCACCCAAGTTACCCAATGCAAAGGTCGAACGAGATCCGAGGTATTCAGGGACGTCGATACCGCCACGAATGGCAAGGTAGCCACGGCAGCCCGACACAAGCTTACCAATGGACAATTTGTCACCCCGGTGGAGGGCGATTGGCCGCCACTGAGCGGCGGGCTTGCCATTGACTTCCACGGGTGCTTCACCACCACAAACTGCCACCACGGCATCGTGGTGGAACAAGATAGTGGGTCCACTGAGGGTGAACTCGAGGCCGGGGGCGGCCGAGTCATTGCCCACCACGCGGTTAGCCACACGGAACGAATATTCGTCCATGCACCCGGATGGGGGCACACCAATGTGCCAATACCCAGCACGGCCAGGCCAATCTTGCACGGTGGTGTAGGCACCTGGTGCGAGCACCTCGAAGGCAGCCGCACGGTAGTCGTACGAGTCGAGCACCTTAGTGGCCACGCGGGCTTCAGCAAACATGGTACTACCGGCAATCAGTCTAAGGTAGTCCAAGTTGGTGACACAGCCCGCCACTGCAGTTTCATCCAATGCACGGCGGAGTTTAGCCAATGCATCTGCACGATCGGTTCCATACACGATGATCTTGGCGAGGGTGGGGTCATATTCGGCAGATACCACAGTACCTTTTTCGACCCATCCGTCGACACGGGCCCATGCAGGGAAACGCACGTCGGTCAATTGGCCCGGAGAGGGCATAAAGCCTTTCACGGGGTTTTCAGCGTACAATCTGGCTTCCATAGCGGCCCCAGTCACGGTGATAGGTTGGTCAAAGTCAGGAGCGCGGTCAGCGGCAATGAGCAACATCCATTCCACCAAGTCGAGACCCGTCACCATCTCGGTGATGGGATGTTCCACTTGCAAACGGGCGTTGACTTCCAAGAAGTAGAATTCGTCACGACGCTCATCGTAGATGAACTCAACGGTACCTGCGCATTTATAATTCATCAGCGCACCAAGCGATTCTGCTGCACGACGCATGCGTACGCGTGTGGCTTCTGGGAGATTAGGTGCAGGGGTTTCTTCGATAATCTTTTGGTTTCTGCGTTGAAGCGAACAGTCACGTTCACCCAAGGCCACGGCGCGGCCGTAACCGTCACCGAACATCTGGATTTCGACGTGACGAGCTTGCTCAACAAAACGCTCGAGGAAGACACCTGGATCACCAAAGTAGGCCTGACCTTGATGCTGCACGGTTTGGAACACGCGCTCGATATCGACTTCAGAATCAACTTTTTGCAATCCAATACCACCACCACCAGCGGTGGATTTGACCATCACAGGGTATTCCAACTGAGCGGCAATCTTACGAGCCTCAGCTGCATCGGCCACAAGGCCCGATCCGGGCACAAGTGGCACGCCGGCGCGCTCAGCAATCTCTCTTGCAGAATGCTTAAGCCCAAGACGTCTGATTGCGTCTCCAGATGGGCCCACAAACACGAGACCCTCGGCCCCACACCGATCGGCAAAGTCGGCATTCTCCGACAAAAATCCATACCCGGGGATAACCGCTTGGGCACCCGATTCTTTTGCAGCCAGAATAATCTTGTCAATGTTAATGTAGGTTTCACCAGCAGAAGTACCATGCAATGGAACAGCTACGTCGGCGTCCAAAACATGGCGGGCGTACTTGTCGGGGTCCGAGTACACGGCGACCGAGCGGATACCCATTTTCTTGAGGGTTTTGATGATTCTCACGGCGATTTCACCACGATTGGCCACCAACACCGATTCAAACGGTTTTTGTTGGCCCTGGTGGGCATGGTAACCGGCCCAGCCACCGTGGGAGGTGATGTCAATGGTGCCAGGGGCGGTGTATCCAGCCTCTTCGCAGATGAATGACTTGACCCATTTTCCAGAAGCCAACTCGACAGAACCAATTCCAAGTGGCTCGGGGACGTATGAAATGAAACGACCGAACTGTGCCGATGGGATGGCGTAAGTTTCCACGGCGATGGCGGCGCCGTCGGCGCCGACGCGGCGGAGACCGGGCTTGGCCACAGGGCCGGTTTTTGGTAAGGCGTAGAGTCGGTAGTTTTTGGAAGTGGTGGTGGATTCAACGAACACGGCATCCACAGATTCGAGCTGCCAGTGAAGCTGGAAACCCTTTAAGTGGGCGCCTACCACGGCCACAGTGACAGAGTCAGCCACCACGGAGGTGGGAAGCAGAAGAGGGTTATATAAGTCATGCGATTCTTCTTTCTTGATGGTTCCCAAGAGTTTAGGGGCTGTTTTTTGGTATACCTTCATGTACTTGCTTGCAAGGTCCAACAAGGCATAGTCGTTGAATTTCTTTGACAAGAGGGTGATTCCGAAGGGCAAACCGTCGGGGCGGAAGCCGGCTGGGATTGCCAAAGCGGACATGTCTGCCAAATTGACAAAATTGGTGTAAGTGCCCTGTTTTGAGTTGACCAGCACTGGTTCAGCGGCCACTTCGGCCATGGTTGGGGTCAAAGGAGCCGTTGGCACCACGACGACGTCAATATCTTCCAAGATCTTTTCAACGTCCTTGAGAATGGCGTTTCTCTTGTATTCGTAAGTGAAGGCAGTGGCAGCCGAGTGGTTTTTACCACCCAACACGATTTTGGTGACAGTAGGGTCCAAATCCTTCTCTGGAGCCGATTCAATGAACAGGCCAACGGCGGCATACCGTTCGGCCACCCAAGGTCCCTCGTACAAGCATTTGGCCAAGTCGAGGAGCGGATCGATGCCACGGCGGACGATTTTTGCACCCAGTTGCTGCAAATTTGCAACCGCAGCGTCGTAGAGTTTTGGGTTTTCGTCCTCGCCGTACCACAAGAGGCCCGATGGGGCCAACACAGAAGGAGCTGGGCCGAATGAGAGTTTGGCGCTGGCGGGAACCGGGCGAGAAAACTCGTCGGCGGAATCGGCTTGGGCCAAAACGTTGAAACACAACTGAGCGTCCTTCAAGTTGAGCGCAAACACCGACACACAGTCGAGCGACTTGCACGCTGGCACCACACCACGGCACGAGAAGGCGCCTTTGGTTGGCTTGAGCCCGACCAAGTTGTTGAGCGCAGCCGGTACACGGCCCAGCCCGGCGGTGTCTGTACCCAACGAGAGCGGCACGGACCCGCGCGCCACGGCAGCGGCCGAGCCCGCGGACGAGCCGCCTGACACGTAGTGCGCGTCGAACGTGTTGGGCGTGGCGCCGTAGGGCGAGCGCGTGCCCACGAGACCGGTAGCAAATTGGTCGAGGTTGGTTTTACCCACCACGATGGCCCCGGCCTGGCGCAAGAGGGCCACCACAGCCGCATCCTCGGCCGGAGTGTAGGCGTAGGCTGGGCACGCGGCTGTGGTGTCGAAGCCCTTGGCGTCAATGTTGTCTTTGACGGCCACTGGCACACCGTACAAGGGGAGAGAGTCTTTGTGGGCCCGTGTCTGGAGATAGTGCCACTGATGGGCCAAATTGTCACGCGAGGCGACCGAGATCCACGCAGGGTCGGCCGGTGAGCAGCTCAAGCCGCTCACGAGCTCGCAGAGCTTGTCGAATGAAACGTCCGGGGTCAGCTGAAGATGGAACTGTTTCCACTCGTCAACGGTCCAGCCAGACATGATGCAATTTTGTAATTAAAGATGAGTTGTTTTAATAACATGATAAAATTTCAGGATTAATGTCTCTATATAAACCTCCAAAACCGGAGAGCCATCTCGCAAACCGCCGCTCTCTTATCGCCTGCTCGCGCCGCCGATAGTGATTTCCCCGGACGCGGGCCGCTGTACGAGCGGTGACGTGCACCCGTGCCATCGCAGCGTTATCGGCCAATGGCATCTACTGGCCATGCATGGCGGTGATGGCCCCCATCTGCTCATACTGATCAAGATGCTCATGCGGTTCGTGCTGTTCATGCTGCTCATGTTGCTGGTGCTAATTGGAGGACGATCTCGATATCGCTGTGAGCTGCCGCTCGATCTGGATGCTGGCCGCTGATTGGCTGGAGATACTTCGATATCTGATTCACCCAGGTTTTTTCGCTACCTCGCATTTTAATTTGATTGATTAAAATGGAAATTTTATTACACTCTATACCCTTTCTTATCAGGATTTTTTTAAATTGATTTACTGCTATTTACCTTGTTAAGTTTATCAATCAATTTTTAACCCTTCTAATCCGTTAAGTTGTAAAATTGATTTTTCCGGCTGCGAATCTGCCCGGACTTCTCCGAACTCATAACTATCCAATAAATTATGTGATTCATGTTGGCTCCGGAGCTCGCTGCCGATTCCCTGTTGCTCTGCCAATACCTCCGCCTTCACTCGTTGCATCATGTCGTCATCATTATTTTCAGTATCCTGGCCACTGAACTGGTTCTGATTGGCAAAGTAAAACGTCCCCAGTAGATTCTGATCAATAACCACTAATCCTTCGTCAACGCATCGCTCCATCTCCTCCACGACAATGCCATATGACCACAGGAAATGCTCACTGATTTCTCCAATGGTTTCGCCCCGATAGTATAAGTACTTCTCCTCGAAATAATGGTCCTGGTCATGTTCTCCGTAGTACAAGTACTCATTTCTATATTTCTCGTACTTGAACTGTTGTTCCTGGCTAGCGAGGAATTTGGCTATCGTCTCGCCTAATTCCTGTTGTCCTGCAGATTTCTGGAGTTGCAAAATTACAAGCCCCGATTTGGCGTACCGATTGAATTTGATCGGGAGATCAAGCTCTCCAAACAATCCCACCGCCTTGTTGAAATCACCGGGCGATATAAGCTCTGTTCCAAATCCCTGTGTGAGTACCAAGTACCGGTTGTAGTTGGCGAAAAGCTCCTGTGATGTGACCATCGATGTGGCCCTTAAAAGTTCGTAGTTCATGGTGTACTCACTTATGTGCCGCGACAACTCCCGGTGGTATAAGCTTGATTTCTTGCTGATTTCAAACGGTGGAATCACTTTTCCGTACGACCTGGTCGGAGCTTTTACCAAATTCTTGAATGAACTCAGAAGTTTGAGAAGATCCTGCGCTTTGTACATTAATTGCTCTAGGTCTTCGAGTGATGTAGTCAACACCATCTCGTTTTGCTTTCTTTGCTGTTCACCCCGTCTTTCCAAACTGCTGATTCCTGTTGATCTCACTGTCTCCTGCTTTGGTTGCACTTTCTCCACCTTCTGTCCATTTTCATTGACTCCTCCTTTGCTAACCAATTTCTGCCACTTAATTGCATCCAATGCTTCATTAAGCAATTGATTGAATTTCGTCTCCCCTCCGTTCCGGAAACTAAGCTTGATGTACGGCTGCTTGCTGCTGTAGCTCTCCATGCCGTTTTCCAATTCTATCTGAAGCGGATTGTTGGAGCTGCTGATGTTGACCGAGCTGCTGCTTTGCTGTAATCTCTGCTGAAGCGCTTCGGGTAAGGCCAGTCGTATCTGTGTCCCACACATCTCACAGTACCTCATGGACGGATGATTTATAAAGGTACACTTGGGACATTGGGATTCTTCTGGAGGAGGTGATGGTGATGAAAATTTGGGTGTTGATGCATGTTTTTGGTCTTTGGATGTTTGTAGTTCATTGTTTGCTTGTGATTCTTTAGGTGCTTTCAGTTCTTTGGTTTTCAGTTCATTGGTCTTTTGTCCTCTGGCCATAGCTTTGGATATTTGTGCCTTGGACGCTCTGATACCACAAGACGTGCATTTCGGGAGCTCACCATCGGCAAATGGGCCAGTCACATGGTTGTTGAACGAGCAAATGACACAGGCCCAACTGAACCCTTCTTGGGCGGGTTTGCTCTGTTCCTGGCTCTCTTGCTCCTTAAGAAAGATCTTCACCTTGGGCGACGACCGGAGAAACCGCTCCACCAGCACGCTCAGTGCTAGCACGTCCAAAGGCACTGCCATTGAGAGGTTTTTGGCTTCATTGTCCAAGTAAATGACTCGTCTGTTGGTGAGGTAAATTCGCCCATTTTGCCGATTGGAGATCTTCAGTTTGCCCTGGTACAAGCCCACGCTATCGTGGACAAACATCTGGTGCTCATCATCCAGAAGTATTGGTCTGTCGCTCTTGTTGACAGACGCCGGTTGCCATATGTCTAGACGTGACATTTATGATGTATCGCTGATTTCAAGCAATATGTGACGTATTAGATTGGAAATTTGACGTATCGCACTGCAAATTGATCCGTTCGATTCTTCACGCTCACAAGTATCTTATGCTATAATTCCACTGTTCCAATGCCAACAGCTGTTGATGTGGCGGCGCTGGCGGTAAAAAAGATGTAGTTTGTGATTTGATATCGAATTCCGAATCTCACTCGTCCCCGGATACTCGGTTTTGCCCTCGGATGTCGTCCACCCGACCACCACTTTTGCGCCAGTGCACCAAGTGATACATCTCTGAAACAGCCGCCGTGAAATCAACTTCAACTCCCTCCTGAAACCACCTTTTCAACTCCAACGAGCAGTTGAATTGATTTGAAACTTTCCTTCCAACAGACCGATACGACAGGTCATATTCTGCTGGCAAATACGACACATCTTTTTGGTTCATCATGGCATTCTTGTTCAAGAGAAATCCGAAAACGCCTCCTGATCTAGTCAGGGCCTTAAACGAACAAGTATCGAAACTTGATTCGAACAGCGACAAAAAGTACCAAGACGAATGTGCGAGGTTCCTCAAGCAAATGAAAGCAATAGTCGATGGAGATGACGAAAATCCTCCACAACCAGATCAAATCAGTCAATTGGCTCAAGAAGTATATGCTACCGATTGCCTTTACAATTTGATAGCCAATTTGAAGAAACTCGACTTTGATTCAAGAAAGGCCGTGTACAATGTGTTTTCTGCCTTGTTACGACGACAGATCGGGAGCAAATCTCCCACCATCGAATATCTCATCAACACCAAACCAGAAATCATCACCATGTTGTTGAGAGGCCCGGAAAATCAAGAAGTCGGCCTTGTATGTGGCCAGATCTTGAGAGATTGCATCAAGTTCGAGGATATCAACAGCTACATCTTGGCCAACCCGTTGTTCTGGAATTTTTTCAAATATGTGAATATTCCTGTGTTTGAAGTGGCTAATGACGCCTTCAACACATTGCATGATCTTTTAACTATTCACAAGAAACTAGTTTCCGATTTTTTGGCCAAGAACTATGAAGTGTTCAACGCACGGATGAACCAGTTGATCCAACTGGAAAACTACGTTACTAAGAGGCAAAGTGTTCGTTTACTACTGGAGCTAGTATTGCAAAAACAGAATCAAGTGTTTCTAAACAAATATTTCGACGACACCACCAATTTGAAACTCATCATGCTACTTCTCTCCGACAAACTGACCATCTTGCAACTTGAAGGCTTCCACATCTTCAAATTTTTCGTGGCTAAACCTAAGAAGTCCCAAAAGATATTGGATATACTCATTAAAAACAAGAGCAATTTCCTTTCTTTCTTCAAGAACTTCAACATTGCCGACTTCAAGGATTCCAACTTGGTTGATGAAAGGGATTACATTTTGGGCGAGATCCAGAAGTTGCCTGATATCGAGCGGAAAGCATAATCGCTTGAAATTTCAACTCGTTTTCTTTTCTCCATCTTCTTCATCTTCATCTACTCCTCCTTCATCTTCATCTTCATCAACTCCATTTTTTTTTCCATTAATAAGACTCCTCCGTTTGATTTTCTCCCTTCTTCCTATATATGGAGTTCGACTTTTTATTCGTGCTTCATGCTTCATCTTTCAAATCTTTCCTTTCTTGTCATCCATTCACTGTCATACAAAACTTCAACTTGTTCATCTTGCTCATCTCCGCCTTGCTTGTCTTGCTCACTTCCATCTTTATCTTGCTATTCATTCGTCATCAATTGCTACACTCATTACTCTTTATCTTCATACAGTATATAATCTAATTAATTATTGGGCAATTCTAGACCAGTCTTTGAACTCTTCTTCACCGTATTGAATCTTTCTGATCCATTCAGCAATATCCTTGGTCAATTCACCACATTCACCAGCAGCCAAAGGAACATCAATGTCTTTACCTCTGAAACCAATGGTCTTGATAGGAGAAACAACAGCTGCGGTACCAGAGCCGAAAGCTTCAACCAATTGGCCCTTAGCGGCTCTTTCAGCAACTTCATGGATGGTGTATTGGCGCTCGTTGACTTCCCATTCACTGGAGTCGAGTCTTTCACGACAGATGCTCAAAACAGCGTCTCTGGTGACACCTTCCAAGATGGTACCATCCAAAGGAGCAGTGACCAATTCTTTCTTTCCGTTTTCATTCTTGAACACGAAGAAAACGTTCATAGTACCAACTTCGGTAACGTAACCCTCATCTCCGAAAAGCCACAAGTTTTGGGCGTAACCTCTAGATGCAGCCTGTTGTTGAGGAACGATACAAGGGGCGTAGTTGGCACCCAACTTGCAGTCACCAATACCACCAGGCCAGGCTCTGACGGCGTAGTCGGTGGCTTCCAAAGAGACGGCTTTGAAACCAGTGGAGTAGTAAGGACCCACAGGAGAGGCAATGACAAACAACAAGGCCTTTGAAGGGGTTCCAACACCCAAGGAAGCAGAAGTACCGATCAAAGTTGGTCTCAAGTACAAGGAGTAACCGTTACCCTTTGGAACGAAGGATTCTTCAACGAGAAGGAACTGGTCAATCAATTTCATCAACTCTTCACCGTCGAAATCAGGTAATGCCACTCTGGCGGCACTTTTCTTCATTCTGGCCATGTTCTTGTCGGGTCTGAATGTTCTGATTTTGTCATTGGAGTCCTTGTAGGCCTTCATACCTTCGAAAAGAGTGAAGGCGTAATGGAGCACATTGGCAGATGGGTCCAATGAGAGGTTTTGGTATGGAGAAATGGTAGGAGTGCCCCAGCCAGCTTCCTCGGTCCATTCGATCTGTAACATGTGGTCGGTGAAGGTCTTACCAAAGACCAACTGGTCGTTTGGAAGTTTTTCCTTTGGACTGGTGGTTTTATTGATTTGAAGCTTGCTAGCGTCAAGTGGTGCCTGAGTCATGGTGGAAAAAGTGGCTCTGGAAGTCTGTGTATAGTTAGTATGGAGTTTGGGAAGCCTGGAAAAGGCAGAAGCAAAACGTTTCATTAAAATCTATAAACAACAACGAAAAGAAGTTTTGCAAGTAAAAGAGATTTATCTAAAAATCTAGAATCTTGAGCCTGAAATGAAACTTTATGTTGAGAAAAATGAGAATTTTCCACTTTTAATTCGACAAATGTGTTGGTGGCTATACTGCGCACCAATCAAACCAATTTGATATCCGCGGGTAACTAGGATGATGATGAAGTTTTGCAACTGTTGTAGGTGAAGCTACTTACTTTTATCAATGATTTGAAGAAAAGAGAATGGGCGAAATCGGCGCATTATATAAACCCTTGGAGAGGGGTTCAGAGCGGTACCGGCCCTTCGATAGCCGAGCAGGTTGTTGACTCATATCGAGCTCCCCCAATAGCCGGCACCACCTGGAACAGTTAGGTATGGGAATGAGTAATCAGCATGAGTAATAAGAGTGAGTAATGAGAGTGAAGATAGTAGCATGTGAGAGGGTTATCGACGGTGAAGACATTCAAAAGTGAAATTCTTGAGAGTAAAGGCGAGTGCAACGGAATCACGTTTGTGAAATCTGGGGTGGTATGATTTTCCGAGAATCTTGATCCATGGCTTTGGTGGCACAATGTTGGTGACACTTAGCCCGAAACTTGGGTGGTGAACCTTGCACTCTGGTGGCACTTTGGTGGCACTTTGGTGTCACTTTGGTGTCACTCTGATGGCACTTTAGTGGCACTTTGGTGTCACTCCGATGACACTCTAATGACACTCCGATGACACTCTAATGGCAATCTGATGACACTCAACAAGATAATAAGCACGAGTGCCCCAGCTCCGTCCAGACATCACGACTTATGGCAACCGATCTACCCCTAGAACATCCTGTAAAATCTTTCCGAATGTGTCTACAAAGACATGGAATATCTGGTATGATGAAATCTATAATGATAAAGTCTATTATACACGGGTCATGCTTCTTAAATATCCACTCTTGATCATAAGCAATTTTTTGTTACCACTGATCGGGCACAATTTGAAAACGTAGTGTTTCAATTGACACCTTCACTTGTAGATGCTCAAAGGAAAACTCACAGTAAATGACGACAAATGACATTGAGTTCTCTTTACTTGGATTTCAAAGATTGGATCAAACTTCAACACTGGTTGCAAATACCCGAAGAAGGAACCAGCGCACTTTATTGTGAAAATTAACGATACTCCGGTTAAGAAGCATCGTCATCATGAAGAGTCACAGATTTTCAAATGCCCAAGTTGAAGTATTCACAGTAGCATGATCTAGTGTGTGCGATCATTCGTTTCGCTGCGGTTGTATTTGTCTCCTGTTGCAGCCATTCATTGTCTGTTGTGTGAGCTATTTGATTCCCAGTTGTGTTAGTTATCTGTCTTTGACGTGTTAAGTCATTTGTTGAGCCTGTTCTGTCTGTTGTACTAAGTCGTTGTAACTATTCTTCTTCTTCCTTCTTCTCTCTCTCGGTCTTTCTCTCTCTCTCTCTCGGTCTCTCTGACTCTCTGTCTCTTCTTTCTTCTCAATCCTCTCCGTACCACACCATCAAGTTCTCCACAACAACACCCTGTAAATGCACCCGTCCGTCGCTGCCCACCGCCAAAACCGGCGGACTGCCCTTGAATTGTTCAGTATCAAACGCACTGGTCCAAACCACCTGCCCGGGCCCCACTTCAACTCCATTAACCTTGTGCAAACGAAGTGCTTTACCCATGAGCTCTCCATCTCTGGCACCACACATTCCGTCGCCGAAATCGTCCGGCCGAAGCGATTGCACGAACTCCTCCGTCACTCGCTCGTTGTAGCTGTCGACTTGTCCCGGCCGCAACGTCTCGGTGCTGAGCCTGAGCAGGTTGAGAAGCGGCACCCATAAATCACCTTCGAGAACCACAGATTCGCTCACTTCTTGGGCGTCAAACTTCCCATTGAATCTTATCTCAGACACTTCCATCGCCAAAATACCGTCCCTCTCACCCAAGAATAGATCGTGTCGCTCCGTGGAAGGCGCAAGCGGACACCAGCCCCGGCCAAAGAGCTCGGGCGAAAGCTCCACGCTGCGACCCGGTCCCAAGTGGCTCGGACGCACCAACGTGGCATCGTACATTCGCTCGGGTGAAAAGAGCTGGCGCCAGCCGTGATAGGCTGAGGTTCCAGGGAGTTTGGGGCCACGGTCTAGCACGGGAGCTACTCGCTGGCAGGTGTCAAACCGTGCACTGAACCCGTCGACCACGTCAACGTATCTCGGTTTTCCAGGGAACAAGTACCGCGTCACTGTCGGCTGTGTCACGTTGCGGAAGTGTGCGCTGTTGTTCGTCGACGGCACTTTGGTGAAAATAGAATCAAACAAGTGCTGTTTCAGTGCCGCTGGGATTTGTGCCTGCTTCGGTCTTCTCTGGTGCCTGGTGTGCCAGAGCGGATGGGCCTCTGTGGAGAAAACCCAGTTCTTTCCTGCCATCACCTTGTTGTCGTGCAAAAAGACCTCATCGTAGGCGTCGAAGAGAAGGTATAGATATTTGAGTGTTTCCGTCATGACAAACAGCTCCATGCGATTCTGCAACTCGCCACTTCGAATATCCTGGAACCCACTGAACCCACAAGGAGCCCAGAACTTCTCGGTGAAAAGCTGAAGCACACGCTCGCCAATACGGAGATACAACGGATCCCGTGTGGCCCGGTAGAGATGGTATGTCAGCTCAATGAACTCCGGTCGAAGAGGGTACCATTCGAGAGGCACTGCTGCCTCGACTGAGCGCTTCACGGAGCTCGGAGAAGCTCTGTTAACACGAGCAGACCCCGAAACGTGGTTCCATCGCTCGGGAATCAGGTCAAAATGGTTCCATATCTTGAGGTACACTAGATGGGTGCGCACGGCGTCGTTCAATTGGCCGGTGAGAACTTGGAGACCAGGGAGAAATCCACCTAACGAGTCAATCCACGTACTGGCCACGGTTCCCAGCTTGGTGTTAACATTGGCAAACACCAATGGCGCGTCCCACGACTCACTCTGCGCAGAATGGGAAAGAAGTGCCTTGTACGCTGTGGAAAACACCGACCACATGTATTTGTCGTTGAACACCACCGCAGACTTTGCTGCATGCTCGTAGAACGAGTCTACGGATGCACCCACGCCGGTGATGGAGTCCATCCACTCGCCGGTGGCTGGATCTAGAGTCATGGGGAGTAAGTTGAGATGCAGTTTTTGCAGCCAAAGCTTCCAGAACGCCTGCTGCGACAATTGCTCAAACAGCGCATCTCCTGTGAGCCTCAGAAGAAGGGTAAACTCTAGCACCGGTGTGGTGGCACCCAGAAGACAGTTGTCCTTCTGTAGTCTTGAAGGTACAAATGCTAGGCCCCTTGCGAGGTTTATGCGTGGCACGGGCAAGCCCAGAGACGTTTTGTAGGCGGGCAAGAGCCTAGAGCCAAGGTCGTGGGCCATGTCGAGAAGGAAGCCGTCGTAGGAGGAGGATATGGCACGGAAGCGGGCGTAGCGCTCGCCAGTCGGGCTCACGTCGGTCAAGAGAAGGTGTGTGGATAGCAAGCCGCCAACGAAGCGGATAGTGGTCTCAAACACCTGCACCACTGTGTTTTTGTGAAAAAGGGAAGACTTTTGGGCACGAAGAAAGTCGAGGGCCGCTTCCAAGTCGTCCCACTTCTCCAAAATCACCAAAGTGTCAAGGTTGTCCACCAACAGCGAGGTGATGTTGCCCATGGGGTCATTACGCACGGTGTCGTCGGCGTTGGCGTAGTTGGGCCCGTACGGCTCGCAGCTGATGGGCCGCACCTCGTCGTACGGGAACCCGTGGGCCATGTACCCGTTCCAGGCATGGTTGAAGAGCGCTTTGGTGTCGTTCTGGAGCCGTCGTATATCCTGGGGGCCCAACGAGCCCGGTTGCGGCGGCACTAGCGCCAGCACGGTCCACGCCAGCAATATCGCTAGCATTATGAGCTGGCCGAGCATGACACGAGCGTGGTGGAAGGATTTAATGGGGGTGTTTTGTAGATTGGGCGGCTAATGATCCAGAGAGGAAATCACACTCACGGGCTGATTTCACGCTTGTTTGTGGGGGAGAAGTCGTGATTTTTCACACAATGCTAGATATTGGTCGAATGTGTAATATGACAAGGTATCGTGTAGTTAGGGACACGTTGTGTGGGTAAAATGCTGAAAGTCGAAGAAAAGTATGAAGAGCAAAGTAGTCTATTTTTCGATAAAAAGACGTTTTGCGCGAAAACACTAAAAATGCCAGAAAAATGGTTTTTGCAGCTTGAAATTTCACTGACTTCTCTAGCAATTTGACAATTTTCGTTTTTTTGGCATTTGCATTGGTTGAATTCTTTGAATAGTGGATGATGTGTCGAGAGAATAAAGGATGTGTCACTACATGAATCAAGTGTAATAAAGAGAGAGTCGTTCGTATTTGTACTTAGAGACTCAGTTAGATCTTTGCAGTATTATGATAAGTTGTATACTTGTATAACTGACTGTGCTTGTATGATTGGTTGTGCGTGTATGATTGGTTGCTTGTATGATTGGTTGCTCGTATAATAAGTAAGATTCCCGCAGGTTTCGTAAACTAATCGCGTATTGGAGATACCTTGTTGCACAAGTCACATTTCTGTAATGAGTTAGAAAGTATCTGCTCAGCAGATATACTCATATAATTATTAGTTATATACCTAGTAATATGTTTGGTGGAAGAGAATTCTCCACAGACACTGTCCTTGGGTATACTTGACAGTTTCCTTGGGCAGGTTTTGGCTATAACTGTATTCTTCTGTAGCTGAAAGCCCAGTCATATATAGTAATGAAGATTATATTTCAACGAGCGGTTGCAAAAATCATGACGAGCCCTCAATCTTGGCTTTACATCAGCATACTCATCAGTGAAGTACCAAAAGGTGTCAAGAGTGCCAAAAGGTGTCAAGGAAACTCAGGAAGTGTCAAGAGGTGTCAGGGAGTGTCGAAAGGCGTCAAATAAATAGCACTAATCATCCTCTTGCACAACGGTGGTGTCAAAGGTGTCAATTATTTCTTAACAGTATATAGTTATACTAACAGAGTTTCAGTTATAGCATTTACATCAATAAATAAGGCTCACTTGCCGAAGATTCGGTTCACCTGCGACAAAACCCGGGTGGTACCGAACCACAAGGTAACAAAAACAAGCACCAAGTTGAACACAATCAAGAGCATTCCACTGAGCATGAACCGTGGTGCAAATATCTTCCACACCATGAGATGGCGTCGGAAATGAGCTGCAAAAATAAAACTGGACGTGGATACAAACGTCTGATAACTGAGTAATGTGGTGAGGTTGGTGATGACTTGGGATAATGCAGTAATGGGCTTGCTAGAGGGCTGAATTCTCCACAAAGTGATCAACGGAACAGCAAGACAAACAATGATGAAGGAGCCGAAGGTATTAAGCGCAATGTTCAAGTGAGTAAAAGGCATCACGATGGTCTCGGTGGTCATGAACCCAATTTCCCATTGCACGGATGGAATAGTAGCTTGGTGCCCCGTGCTGAAGAAATGTTGGTACCCTAAGAGGCCAAACACTATCGGTGCCACGAGATTCTTGCGAATATTGATGATGTCGAAAAGCTCAAGCAACGACAAAATTTGGATAAGCAACATGTTAAGTGATATGGCACCCAACGGCTTGGTCACCAACATGATGGCAACGGAAAAGTTGAGCACAAGCAAGAAGTATGATGAGCCATACACATTATCGAACCCCAAAATTGACGTTCTTGTTTGAGTCCTGTTGACTTCCTCATCGTCGTCTGATGATTCCGATTCCAAGCTCTCCTCAGATGGCTTGAACTCAAGCTTCACACACATGGGGCCTCGCGACCAACTGTAGTTGGCCAACACCAAGGCTATGAAAAGAACGATTCTTGCAATGGCAATCTTGAATGACTTGAGTAATGTGAAACTGAACATAAATCCATAAGATGATGACTGAATTGAATCCGAGTTTTCAATGTACTCGAGCGTCCAATAGATTGCGTTCATGAACATGAGGAACTTCAATCCGTTACCAATCCACAAAGGAGCTGCTGAATGGTAACTATTGGAAAGTTGATAAAATGCTTTGATCACTTGTGGCACAATATACGACAACACATGTAACACAAGAATTGACCACCACGAACTTTTGAATGTGGGCGTACAGTACGGCTGCTGCTCTTCTCTGCACAAATTAATCATGGAAGTTAATCTTGATAAAACAATGAATGTAATTGAGTGTGTAATTCCAAGGATTCTTTGTGATTTGGGTCTATCAGCACTTATAATACAATTGTAAAGACAACAGAATCCAAAGGTAGATATCAAGAACAGGATCATTTTATCTTCCCACACCACAAAGGAATTAGATGCAAAAATTAAGAAATGAAGAACGACAAACACAATCCCTAAGAAAGACCAACCATTGAAGTTGTAAATGAGGAAATCAAATAATTGGTGTCCAAGCCATCCCACGCTGAATCTGTCCATAATCGGGGCCCAAAATCCAATAGTTATACCCAAGGCAATGCCGATTCCGAGGCACGTTTTGACAGTGAAACCGATTGGTCTCAAAACGATGAAGACCGAGAAACTCGATACCAATCCCAAAAGGGACATAGCGATGACGGAGCCAATGAACTCGAAAGACATCGTCAGGATCCTTACAGAAGGTATGGATCTGGAATAAGTCACAATGAAGGATAATGACAATATGAGAATTGCAATTCCAACACCTATGGACAACATGTCAAAGCGGGCCCAAAGACTTTTGCAGTGTTCTAAGGACTGCTCCTGGTATTCTTTGGATTGCTTGATTATTTCCGAGAAATACTTCTTGTTATTTCCGTATTTGGAGTAGTTGGTAACAAAATATTGATATTTCTCGTTAATATCAGCGTTTATCAATTCTGGTGATAAGTTTCTATATTTTTGAATTTGCTGCAAAGTTTTGTAATCAGCAGTCGATAAGTCCTTGTCATTTCCAAATACCTCGTCGATGGGAAAGCCCAAGTTATTATGAGGAATTGGCAAGCCCAAGAGGAGGGATATAGTAGGAACCAAATCTATTTGGTTGACAGACCTATAATTCTTACCCAAGCGAGAAGTGTCATAAGCCCACTTGTTTTTCTTGTTGATGTGGAACTTGCGGCTCTTGGAGTACATGAACAACGTACTTTCCAACTCATCTAGCGAGTCACCTCCGTGGTTTCCCGTTGAATCCATTCCGTGGTCTCCCATGACCACCAAGAGGGTTTTATCGTCCAATTGCTTAACCACATGCTCAATTACCTGGTTCATCTGGACCAACTTATCCTTCATAGCGTGGTGGTTTGGCCCATAGCGATGGCCAGCGTGGTCCACGCCCAAGAAGTGTCCAATGAGAACATCCCACTTGGAGCTGTTTTGAGGCTGGAGAAGTGGGTACATGTGATCCAAGACACCGTTATCCACCGTGTGAAGGTCCCACACGTTGAGTGAATCGTAGGGGAAGTTCAAATCTGGGTTGATGTAGTTGCTGAACATGGCTTTCCAAGTATCGTCGCCCATGAACGCGATGCTCTTGTTGTTTCTATGCAATTGCAAGAGCCAGTTGTCTTCCGTCAAGGCGTCCCCATCAAAGTTGGAGCCCGCGTCGATAAATGTGGGCAAAGAGCCCGTGGTGAGGCCCTTGAGCCGTTGTAGCGTTGTAGTAGGTGGATCAGCCATGAATTTCAACAAAATCCCGTTATCGGGCTGTTTCTGCATTAAATCGTGCAATATGGGCAAATGGTTGTGGTAGTATGGGTTGGCGCCGCTGCTTGGGTCCACTGGGATGGTGAAATCGAACCTCAAGGCATCAATAATTAACACCACGGCTTTATCGAATTGAGCAGGCATGCACAGGTCCAATTCAGGCCGTATCCCATCGCAATTGGCAATGTCAGGGAGCACCTGTCTCGAGAGCAAGAACCCGCTTGTGAAGAAGCCTATGCCGAGGAATTGGAGCACACTGAAGGAGAACAACACCACCACATAACCTAAGAATGTGATTTTGAGTTTTTGCTGTCTTATTCTCGTCCTGGCCTGCTGATGCTGCTGAAACTGCTGCTGCTTGTATATTCGCTGTCTCTGGACAGTGTCCGAAGGTACCGAAGGGTCCATAGATGCGGAGGAGATAAGAAACCGGGGAGGTGAAGGGAATATCACCAGATATTATGTATTTGAAGCTTCTTGGGCTATTTCGAAGCTCGAAACTTCCAGTTTTCTCACACAAGTGACAAATAAGCACTATGCTGCTCTATATAACACTGGTTGGTACCGTGGCAGTCACCAATTTCTGTTGTGGTGGGATTTAAATAACGTGTAACTAGGCGGTTAAGAAATGAAAACACCATCAAATTTATATTGGGCTTTGCACACGCCCTTGATCCTCATAATTTTCAGCCACTAATTGTTAGTGAAGTTGATATTGAGACGATACGAGTTATTTTTGGCATTGAGTCGATCTTGTTCTAGAGTGGTGTTGGGCTGATATGTGGTTGAGTTGTATTAGTGAGTCGTAATTAGCGGGTTGTATAGTGAGTCGTAATTAGTGAGTTGTAATTCGTACTAGTTGATTTCGATATTGATACTGAGTTGATATTGATACTGAGCTATTTCTGATACTGAGTCGTTATAGATACAGAACTGTTATTGATATTTATACTGGGTTGATATCGATATAATACTTGATCTTAGTTTTGGCATTGATATCGTTGATATTGTACATATTCTAGTATACACTACTCCATGCTGTGGTCGATTTGGTTCAAGAAGTCGTTGTCAAATGCATTGCTGGACATCATTTCGTCATCTTCGGCACCTTGGAAGTTGATCAAGTCGCCCATATCGTCGTCCACCATTCCGTCTCCGCCTTCGAGGAGCTGGTTGATGTCGTCATCCACCATGGCGTCGCCGTTGCCATCATCGGCCTGGCGGAGACTCAACGAGCCATCGTCTGGTCGTCCATTGGTGTCCATTTGCATCGATAAGTCGTCGTTGGCCATCTGAAGTCCGTCATGGAACCCATGGCTATTACTGTTGGCATTGTCGTTGCCATTACCATGTCCATTGGCGGCCACGGCTGCTCTGGGCCGCTCATGGGCCTGTGTGCCATCGTTTTGTTTCACCTGCTGTGGTGCAGAGTTGGGACCGTTGTTAGGCACGAAGTTTTGGTTGAAATTGCCATTGAGATTGAATTGTGACAAATCAACGGCATTGGCATTGGCATGAGCACCACCATTGACATTGGCATTGGCATGAACTCCGCCATTGCCTGCTCCGGTGGAGAAATCACCACTCACCGGCTGGTTGCCGATGTTGATCAAAGAGTTGATCAGGCGCGGGTTGTAGTTTTCTGGGGCCTTGGTGACTTTGACATTGGGCGAGATTTTATCAATGGGCACCGAATACCGTTTAACCTGGCCACTTGATTTGTATTTCTTGCCGAATTTCTCTTGGTACTCAGCGGTCACTGATTCCAATTCTTTCTCCAAGTCCTCGAACGACTCCAGGTCGTATAATTTGGCTTGTAATTCTGCCAACCGGCCGATCTTTTGGCGTCTGTAAACGTATTCGGGGTCATTATCTAGCTTGAAAGTGTCTTCGTGTTTGATTTCATCCGCTTCCTTCTCCAATGCTTCATTTTTGATCTTCATTAAGTCCACGTCCCCAAAGTACAAGTCGTCTGCTTTGAAGTTCTTCAATATTGTCGATAATTGCTCCTTAGAAGGTTTGCTGGCGCGGCCGTTCTTCACACTTATTGGCTGCTCCAACGGAAACACCGAGGGAGGAATGATCTTGGACATGTGGATGGGTTTTGACGTGACGTTTTCGAGATGTTCCTGATTGGAAGTAAACCTGCTCAATGCATCACTTCGAAAGCTTATAAGGTCAGCCTCGTCGTGAAGTTGGCTGTGGCCATCATCCTTGACGCCGGGCCCGTGTCCGTGTTGCAGGCCTCCTTGTGACATTTGGCCAGGCATTGGTTTCACTCTATTTCGTCTAGACATGTTGATATATATGTAGGACGGTCAAACACTTGAAAATGCAGTTTTTCTCACGTGAAAAATGGATTTCCGAGATATTGTGATTCTATGGAACACGCGTAAAAGCTTTCAGCTGTGCAATCGTTGTGCTTTATGTCTGACAAGTGCTTTCAAAATGAGCTGGTTAGCGGTTAATTCGTTTTTAAATTCATATTTTTTGATAATTTGAGGGTATGTTTTTTTGGGCACTGGCACACGACCCACCCATATCAAGGTCAAAGCTACAACTACACAAGAACTGAAGTGATGGGAGTTAGAGGGACCATATGTAGTAGTAAGTCATAAGCGGGAAACTAGATGTATTTCGGGATATTATACGAAAGTTTGGAGCAAAATGGAGTTCGTGAAGGTGAGGAAATGACAAGAATTGAATTTCCAACATGAACCAGATGAAAGTGGTCTTTTTGGCACAATAGAGGCTTCAAAGTCAGGTCAAGACACGTTGGGCAGCTTTGACAGCTCTGAAAGCTATGGCGCCGATGCAATGGGCTCACAAGTCGTAGGGCAACTTGGGGGTTTCCTTTTTCTTTTTGTCGTAGTCGTGAGGACTGGGGAAGTACGATTTCAAGTCAGAGTGGTCTTGAAGCCAGAGCGACTGGCCACTGACGTTCTTCAACGAGTAGTCAGCTTTGACGCTGTTCTCGAACTCTCGGGCCACAGTGTCGATGTCCACTGGATCCATCCCAAGGTCTAAGAGTTGTTTGCGCAACATGGCTATGTGTAAAGACATTTTGAAGTTTCGTTTGTCAGACTCCCTTCTTTCTTGCAAAATTTGCATGTCTCTGTTCTTGCGGGCTTTGACGAAGTTTGCCTGTTGGATTTGTAAAGTTTTCAAGTTCATGGCGGCGGTTTCGTTGTGTAGTTTTTCTAGTCTTATTCTAGCGCCATAGTTATCAAGTGCGAGGTAACCCAACACACACACGGCTATGAACGTGGCCACTTCTCTGAAGGGAACCTCTTTTCTGTCGGGAGCTGGAGGAGCATTCGACAGAGCCAGGGAGTTTTGGTGGTAATTCAGCTGCTCATCGGCGTTAGTGGCGGGGCTGGGACTTAACGAATTGAATTGTTGAGGAATGGCAGAAGGGTTGTTGAAGTGCGAGGGGGGCCTATTGAGGCCAAATGTCCTGATGGAGGTTCTGAAGATGCCTAAGCGTTTGGGAAACATGGTGGATTTTTAATGAAAAGAAGAGGAAGAAGTAGTTGATTACAAAGAACAGTCGCGGATGACAAGCAAAAAGCGACATCATTCCAGCAAGATACTTCAATCAACTAACAAACACTCAAGTAAACTTGGTTCCAACTTCAACATCAATCAAGAACCAGGAAGCTGAGACATCCAACAAATGATCAACTAAATACAATCTACACCCGGGATTTAAACTTGTGAATTATAAAGATTATTGACAGTGTACATAAGAAACACTAATTTAGTGCTTTCTAGAATCAGCAATGACTTTGTTCATTTCTTCAACCTTTCTCAAAGCTCTCTTGTGGGTACCCAATCTCTTCTTGGCCAACTTCTTAGCTCTCTTTTCACCAGCGTTTCTGATTAATTCGATTATTCTTCTTTCGTATGGGGCCAAACCGGAAACTTCCTTGACGATGTTTCTGACGAATTCGGTTCTCTTAGACAAAGCACCCTTTCTGTAGGAAATCTTTGGGGCGGTTTCCTTTGGGGTGGTCTTGTGACCTTTGTTTAAACCAACAGCAATACCTAAATAGTTAGTATAAGATCGGGTGGGCGAGAGCCTCTGGCTTGTGAGTTGGTTTGGACTATCACTTGATTGGATGTAATATCTGTGCAGAATGCCATGCCCCTAGAATAACTCTGGCAAAACATATAACATGATAACATGCTAACAGAAGGACTTGGAAATACTAGGAAAGTGACCTTTCTAACATTCACGGTGCAAATTCATGGCCCATCATTCGTGGTATAACATTCACTGTATAACATGCCCATATAACACTATGTGATTCCAACATCTCCGTCGACTGAAAATTTTTCAATGTCTTCTTATGACCATTTCGAATGCTCTTCTTCCACAACAAACTCATCTATCCAGACTCTCTCTCTTTCTTCAAGGTAAAAGGCCTTGGTACATACCAGATCTAGCCATTTTGATAATATTCTTATGGTGGTGTATCAAAAAAGATTCTATATCAAATGAAATATTCAACCAGGTCTTTTTCTCGCAGAAGAAAATTTCTATGATGGCGGAGTGCAGACAGGGAGAATTGAGGTCACGTGAGGCTGCCAATTAAAAAAATCTCACTTGAGCGGGCAGAAAAAGAGACATCGACGAGCGCACGTGACGGCTGTGACTGTTGTTTTTCCAATGTGCTTGTTCCTTGGTTCTACCAAAAGTAATGAAATTTACGTATATGACTGATATGTACAAGTTAGATGGAAATGGCGGAGAAGTCGTGGTTGTAGTGCTTGAGCTTGTCGACGATTTCCTTGGTGGACAACACGGTGTGGTTTTTTAAGAAACTCTGCCACTCAACAGGCGTGTAGCTGTCTCTATATACATGAGGGTAGAGTTCTTGCAATAACTTGGATCTACCAACGGTTATTTGAAGCCCGTCTTCCGCATCAACGTAGTAGACTTGTTTACCGTCTTTCTTGCCGAGTTTTTGCAATTCTTTCTGTTTTAAAACATCGTATCTGAGCTTCCAGCCCTTTAATCCCAATGTCTTGACTCTGGCCGGCTTATCCTTGGTAAGGTAGTTATCTAAACCGCCTTCTTTGGTGATTGTTCTCAACACTGTGGTGGTGACGTGAGTTTGGATTGGTTTGTTCAAAGTTTCCGACCATAACTTGGTTTTAACTATATTTGGTAAGTGAAATCTTAAGTTTTTGTTTTTACCGGTAGAAGAGCAAGTTTTCGATCTTCCTCTTTGTAATCCACCAAACAATCCACGGTTCTGTCTCTTGAAGTACATGGCTTCGTAGTCATAATCTGGATATTGTTTCTTGTAGTATGGAATCTTCACACCAATTGGTTTTTCATCTCCCGCTTGATACACGGTTTTATCGACAGGTTTGGCGTATCTTAAAACTTTATAAAATTTGTCGCCGAGTCCTTGAGACGTGCTGAACAGTCTGACACCAAGGCCAAGTCTGCTCATGCCCCACACTGATTGTTGTAGCACGTTCATTAGTGGATTTGGAGTATTTGGCTTGATTGGTTTTTCAATATTAATTTTGAGCATCAGGTGCACGGGTCAAAATAGATGATCAAGTCAGATTAACGGTGTGATTATGTAATCGCAACGTTATTTTTGCAACATGGAGATGGTGAAACAGATGGAGTGAAAAGGAAATTGGACGAAGAGAGTGAACGCTGATGTTTAGAGAGATCTTTAGATGTTCAGAGTATCAAGTGTGACTGAAGTTGATTTTTTACATGTTGAGTTGATTGTTAACAAGTTGAGTTGATTTCTTACATGTTGAGTTGACTTTCAACAAGTTGAGTTGATTGTTAACAAGTTGAGTTGACTTTCAACAAGTTGAGTTTATTGGCCGAGTTGAATTCAACTAGTTGAATTGTTTTTTGAAAAGACAGGCAAGAAAATAGGGTTTAAGGGAGTTTTGGTGTCGGAGGAGACCGTTAGGTGGAAATGCAGGAGAATTACAATCAAAAGCTGTTAGTATAGGCTGATTGCAATCAGTGTAAATAGGTATGAGTGCTACGAGATGGCTAAGGGTTCAGACAGTTTTGGTGTGTGGTGATTGAGCAGAGGTGGAGCCAGCAATTTGGAAGGGGCTTTCAGTGGCTGCAGAAAGATTCGATTACAGATGAATTGAATAGTTGAAGAGAAGACTTCCACTTTGTCTCATGAGCATGGCAGACGAGGTGCAATTGAGAATACGAACTGTAATTATAGAATAAGAGAGTTGCAAATGAGGGTGATGAGTCAGTCAGCAGCGAAATCTTGTGATTGAGCAGATCGGACTGTCTTGGTCAATTGGCATCCCTATCTTGTTGAGTTAACTTCGCAAAATTTGTACTGATGTTGATCAGTAGCGATACAGCCAGTAGTGATAAACCAAAGTCGACCAATGACAATAGATATTCATAGTCACTTGACGTCAAAAAGAACCGTACAATTGGGCAGCGGGGATTGAGTTGATCGGCAGTAAGAAAACATCAAAGTCAACTGAGTCAATTGAGCTAATCAGCAGTAGAAAAGTATCACGGCAAATTAGCAGTAATAAAGTACCATGGCAAACTAATAAACTACCATGGGCAATTAGCAGCTACGAGTACATGGTAAATTGACTCAACTGACCAGTGTATTGATAATTCACTTTGAATCCCACCATCTCGTACCCAATTGGTATTCTACGGACTTCAGCCAATGAGCAGCCCACCCTTTAATCTAATTTCACAAGTCAGATGCCAATATTATTTCGCAAATTAACCTTTGAGTTTCACGTGTTCAGCCGTGGCCCCATCACACCGTTTCAACTCATCTCTCCAGCCAATCACGATACTTGACCGCCCAAGGATTCTTGTCTGGCTGCGGCCCCTTTCCGGGCTTAACTTTGCTCGGCCATCGCCTCGCGCTCTGCCCATCCCCTTGCGCACTCGCACCAGTTCGTCCCATCTCCGGGCCCACCCGCGCACACCTCGGCCCATCTCCCGGCCCACGCACCACGCACCACGTCCGCCCTTATCTTCCTATCGCACAATAGAAAAAAGAAATGAGGACAAAAATTTTCCCTATACGCTAATTATTGAGAATTTGTTACTTGTTTATCCTTACCGATTCGAGCTAAATCAGTGCCATCCAGCGAACTTCCGTTGCCTGCCCGCCCCAGTCCGCCCATTCCCTTGCACGTCTGGTTCCGCATCGCACTGTCCTTGCACGGAGGCCATCTTATCAGCTAGCCGCCCACCCATGGCCGATTTTGCCAAGTCCATCTTTGGTTTCGGCAAGAGAGATCAACAGCATCAACAAAACCAACCACAACAACAACAACAGCAGGATCAATCACAAAGTCAACAAAACCCACAGAACCCACAAAACGAACAAAACGAACAACAAATCCAACAACAGCAAAACCCAAAAATCATGAACATCGACGACAAGTTCTACCCGAAGCGATTGGCCCATGTTGCCCCCACCACCGCCGTGCTGCTGCAACTGTCCGTGTACGGCACCACCAGCGCGGGCGACGAGCCGGCGTTCGTGTCGTTCCAGAAGGCTCAGTCGCCACAGCACCAACAACACCAACAACATCAACAAAACCAATACCAACCACTGCAATTGCTGCAGAACCTTGCCCAAGCCAGCACCGTGGACCCTGTCAAGGACCACAACCTCAGCCACAACCAGAACCTCAGCCAAAACCTCAACCAGGACCAGGGCCCCGTCATCATCACCACCGACGAAACCGGCCAAACCTTGGCAGTCAAGCAGAACAACGGCTCTCAGCCCAAGGGAAAGCTTAAGGTGACCATCGTGCAAGCCCGAGACTTGCTCGTGTCCGAAAACTCCCACCCATACGTGGTGTGCTCGTTCGAGAGCTCCGAGTTCGTCACAAACGCCTCCTCGTCCTACGGAAAGTCGCCTGCGGCCGGCTCGTTTGCCACGGGCCTCCCCATGAGAGCAGACAGACAGGAGCGTCCCACCATGTACCAGCGCCTGCTGCTGACACAACACTTGAACTTGAACTTTGCCAACGGCATGACCAGAACCACAGAATCAGACATGGTCAACTCTAATCCATTGTGGAACCACGAAGCCATGTTTGACGTGGTGGGAAACAAGTCCGAGCTCGACATCTCTGTCTACGATGCCGCCCACGACGACGCCTTTTTGGGCCACGTCAGAATCTTCCCTTCCACCAACAGCTCCACCTCCGATAAACTCTTCAACGCCGAATGGTACCCTTTGAAGGCCAGAGTCATCGGCGAAAAGGTCCGCGGCTCCTTGAAAATCAAGTGGCAGTACAATAACACCGACTCCAAGAAACTGTACGGCCCCGACGATTTCGAAGTCTTGCGACTCTTGGGTAAAGGTACCTTTGGCCAGGTCTACCAAGTCAAGAAAAGAGACAGCGATCGTATCTACGCTATGAAAATCTTACTGAAAAAATTGATTGTCAAGAAGAAAGAAATCGCTCACACCATTGGGGAGAGAAACATCTTGGTCCGTACCTCTGCTGCTGCCTCTCCCTTCATCGTGGGATTGAAATTCTCCTTCCAGACCCCAACTGATTTGTACCTTGTCACCGATTACATGTCGGGTGGTGAATTGTTTTGGCATCTACAAAAGGAAGGAAGATTCCCCGAAGATCGTGCCAAATTTTACATCGCTGAATTGGTATTAGCTCTTGAACATTTACATGATAACGACATCGTTTATCGTGACTTGAAACCCGAGAACATCCTTCTAGACGCTAACGGCCACATTGCTTTATGTGATTTCGGTTTATCGAAAGCAAATTTAAATAACGATGGTACTACCAATACATTCTGTGGCACAACCGAATACTTGGCTCCTGAAGTTTTATTGGACGAATCTGGATATACCAAAATGGTTGATTTCTGGTCTTTAGGGGTGTTGATTTTCGAAATGTGCTGTGGATGGTCTCCCTTTTATGCCGAAAATACTCAACAAATGTATAAAAACATTGCATTTGGTAAAGTCAGATTCCCAAAAGAAGTTTTAAGTGCAGAGGGAAGATCTTTTGTTAAAGGATTATTGAACAGGAATCCAAAGCATAGATTGGGATCAGTTAACGATGCAAGAGAATTGAGAGCCCACGCATTTTTTCAAGACATTGATTGGAATTTATTAAAATCAAAGAGCATTCCTCCTCCTTTCAAACCTCATTTAACTTCAGAAACTGACACTTCGAACTTCGATCCTGAATTCACCTCCGAATCAACGTCCGTTTTGAAAAAACAAATGGAATTGGCCTCAACTCCTTTGTCGCCAGGCATCCAGGCAAATTTCAAAGGTTTCACTTACGTGGACGATTCTGCCATGGAAGACCATTTCGGTAAATCTTTAAGATATAATGCATTCAAAAACCCTGGTTCCTTCATTCCAGGAAATCCTAATTTACCCCCCGATGAAGATGTTATAGACGATGATCAGATCGATGAAGAAGACGAAATGGAAATCGATCATGACGAACATCTCGCCGATGATGAATTTGTTAACGGTAGATTTGATTTATAGACTTACCTCATTCATGTATTATTACCTTGTCAAATCTTCTATGTGATTTCCTGTGTGGAGACTTAATCTATCTTATTTTACTTTTTTTTTTCAGTTCCTTCCTCCAATATTTATTAATTGCAATATCAATATCATTCATATAGATATTCTATCCATATCGTGAATATTTATGTTTTAGACAAATAAACATCTTTACAATTTGCAGTAATTATCAGGTTACAAAAAGTATATTGCAGCAAAAAAATAAGGGTTACCCGGCCGGCATCGAGGAAAAAGTATAAATTAACTAGAATTCCACCCTTTTTTTTTTCTTCTTCTTTTCTCTACAATGTCTTTTAAGTAGGCGCCCATTAGAGTCACGGTTTATATGATTTCCTCTACATATAATCTATAACTACTTTGTGGTTTTTTCGTGCTCGGGTAAGCCTTAGATCAACGAGTTTTTTCCAGCCTAGTTTTGTCATGTGTATCCTATCGATATACTATGCGGTTCTAAACTCACATTTTGGCGATTCCTTGGTTAATTGTCGAGCTCTACCTGCCCGAGATTCCTCTGCTTGAGCTTGAGTTGCAACAAGTTGAATTTGGGGCAGCACACGGTGGAGGCATCCTCGCCATTATTTTTGTAGAAGTTTTTGCAGCACAAGTAAAGCTGGTCAATGACTTTGGAGCATTTCTCTTCGTTGTAGCCGTTTTCGTTTAAGCAGTCCTGGATGTTACAAGCCTGGGGCTTGCACGGATCGGAATTTCTGTTTGACATTTTCTAGTTGAATTGTGAGTTTTCAGGATTTCCCTCTGTTTAAATACTTTTCACTCCATTTGCTCAGCAAAGTATTGCGGAGCTGAGCCAGTACACCAACCCACCAGCTACTTATAACCATGAGCTACAAAAAATCACCATTTATCAAGATACTTGTCGTATTGAATGCTAATTAATGAGACTCTTGTCCAAATCTGTGTGGTAGTCATCTTCGTCGAACTCACTAGGTTCGTAAATAACCAATGGCACAAATTCGTTGTTTTCACTCTCTTTTTTCGCCATTCTAGATCTCCAGATGTAGTAAGACACGAATACACTGAACAAAACCACCAATATGGCCATGACACCCCAACGTGAATAATGCCATCTCAAGGACTCGATCTCGGACCGCATGGCACTGTTCAATTCGGTGGTGATTTTATGGTTTGTTTCTTGGATTCTCAATATAATCTTCTTGGAAAGTAAGGTATTCTCAGATTTCTGGTCGTTGATGGACACCTGGGTGTCGTTCTTCATTTGGATCACTTCGTTGTTAAGCTCATCGGAGATGATGTGGAAATCTCTCTCCAAAATGTTGATTTGGTTGATCAACTCGTTGATGTGGTGTTCTCTGGATCTGGTTATGTCCACTCGTAACTCTTGTTGTGCACTCTCGTACAAGTATCGCTCATTCTCAAGCTCGTAGAGCTGGGAGTATTTCGTGCTTAGCTTGGATAACTTGGAATTGAGTTGCACCACAAGTAAGTTGATGACTTCATCTGCTTGGTCTTCGCTGAATCCTGCCTTGAGTAATTGCGTGTAAACTTCGTAAGTATCCATATAAGGCTCTAGATTTTCGAAAATGGTTGTAAGGAAATCCTCCTCTCGTACTTCATCGCCATTAATTTCACCTTCAGTAACACTTTCTTTGGAGTCCCCTGAACTATCGGCATCTATAGCTTCCACAACTTCTGGTTTTGTCTGTATATCCATGTGAGTGAGTTTTGCTGCTTGGACCGGGTCTAAGTACTCTGACTTGACCTCGTTTCTGTCCTTGTTAGATGCTTTGCTATCTGTTTTCTTTGGATTATTTAGCTTGCTCACCGTCGAAAATCCACGAGCACTTAACGGAAGGCAACGGGGTAGAAGCATCGCGTAGCCGCTAGAAAGCCTTCGCTGCTGTATTTGGAACATTAGCCGCTTGGGCCAGAGCATAGATGTTTGTCTTATCATTAAGGGTTTAGATGGATGAATAAATAGTTAGTGTAATGCCTGGGGAATCTCAATAAATAATGGTCGTAGCTAATCCTGACTTCTGTGTCAATGGATTCTTGTAGAAACTTTTCGATAGCCAAGTGGTAAATGGTGTTGAATAGAATACTTGTCGTGTGCTGTAATAATGGGCAACAAATGTGTTTGACTTTTTCCTCGATTTTTACACCCAAACAATATCAATCGTGAGCATACAAATGACACCAAATTTCTATGAGATTCAATCGTCTTCAACCGGTGGATTGCTTGAATGGAGATCGAAAACTCTTAGACCTCTGAATCTTTGAAAGAAACTCAATAGGTAATGACTCTTTTGTGCGCCATTGCTATCGAGCGTATCGTGTGAACTTAAGGCACCAGCAACCGAAGTTGATTGAGATGTTGAAAGTTCCCTCAGTTCTTTGGAGTACTTATACAATGATCTTACAAACAGATTAAAGTCGAAACTTTCGAAATTGTAGATCAATGTGCTGTTGTACTGGCCATTCCCCAAAGCCACGTAACCATTGGTTTGAAATGACTTGTATCTAGGTACGCTGATGGTCAATTCAGATACTGGAGGTACTTTTTTTAAATTTCCCGTCTTCTCTCTTTGGTCCGCAAGGAAAACAATGAGCTTTCTTTTCTGTTTGATGGAAGCGGAACCTGTTTCTGGTGGCTCATGATCCAGATCATAGGGACTGATTGCTTCTTCGACAAGGTTACCCCTGTCATTTGGAGCACCGGCCGCAAATTCGTGAAATGTGTCAGTTGCGAGATCCACCACCACTATCTGGGGTAGCATCGAATGCACTTTGTTCTGCTCCTGAGTAGTCGTGGTGGTGTTGATGAACGCTTCGAGCTCGTTTTCGATTACTGAGCCCAAAATTTGCAACTGTTCTTGGATCGACACCGTTTCCGACTGTGTCCAGAGGCAGCCCAATTTTTCGTAAACTGTTACTTGATCTATTTTCTGGACCAAAGCACACCACATGACGAAACGGGCAATTTCGCTAAGCATCCGGACCTTTTCAGCTGCCAAAAATGTTCGTTGTTGAGTGAAGTAGTCATTGCGCAAGCCAAGCACTGATTCCACTTCTCTTTTGGACGGGGCATGAATTTGTTTGTCGGCGTCCAAATAAGGCTGGGGTATCTTTGGTGGGGGAGGAAGTGGGTTCACGTTCATTGTCGAGATCAATGCAACGCTCTGGGGAACGGCTGCTGGAATTTTGTTCTCGATACTGGCCAAACAAGATGGATTATAGCAGAAAACTGACTCGTAGAGCACTCTGGGAGCAATTACAGGAATGTAGTAGGCCATATGGGCCACTCTGAGAATCTTTTCAAGTCCTGAAAACCTCGTTTCAGTTTGAAAGCCCGCTTCAGACTCTCTGAGCACAGCAAAACATATAAATTGGAGCGACTCCACCGTATCGTCGAGCCAGTCTTTCGTTGCCTTAATTTGCATGAAAAGCCACACCAAAGCCGTGTAAATCAAGAATAAAACATGAACTTTGAGCACATCGATGGTTTTTAACTCCGTCAGTAAGTCCAAACCATTGAGCATGTTGTTTGAACCGCCAAACCCCATTGCCGCTGGGTTAAAATTGTTGATGGTATTAATGCCATCGAAAACCCTCTGAATTCCGCCATTTGCCTGTTTCTTGGCTCTCTCGACATTCTCGCTGTGTTCTTTAGTTGGCTCGTTGTTGTTTGTCTTGTCTTCGTCCATTTTTGTCTGTTCAAGTAAAGAAGAAGTGGTTGTAAAAGTGGCATTTGCAAAGGCTGCAAAAAAATATACGTCGCATTTGCCAAAAAAAGTCGAATTGAGCAAATTGGAAGAAAACGAAAAAATGAATAAATGATGGACTGAAGAAAACCTTTTGATGAAGCTGTGATTTAGTCGTTGATAGGGCATTGATACGAGCTTGATCTTGATACCCTCTTTCTCACACGATTCTTCCTTTGATAAGTGGAAAAAGTGAAAAAAAAATAATGAAGGATGCGAGGTTCGAACTCGCGCGGACAACGTCCAGCAGATCTTAAGTCTGCCGCCTTAGACCACTCGGCCAACCCTCCAGATTAGTTAGGAATAATTGGGGTGACAGCAGCTATATTGTCTTGACGGGATCATCCTGAAAGAAGGGACTAGTTATTTACTAGAAATAACTCCAAATAATGGTAACTACGAGGTTATCTTGCCAATAGACCTTGTGAGAGCTGGAGATAATAGACAGGGTGAAGTTGGTAATGATATACAAAGTTAGCTCTGGTGATATCACTAGGTCAGTTAAAGGCAGAGTTTAAGGCAGCTAAAGGTATTTTCAAAGCAGCTTAAGGTCACTTCAAGGCAGCTGAAGGTCGGTATTCATGGTTCTAATGGCATTGGCCAAGGTTAGTTCGATGAAAATCACTACAAGTTTCTCTCAGTGTAGTTTCTGATGTTGGTCTGAATGCCAGCTCTAAATGGTAATCACTAGGTTTGAATCACCAACCTCAGTCTCAGACAATACTGTAAAGTCAGTTTTGATGATAGTTTTAGGCTTTCCAATGATTTTACAACAAGATGGATGATAGCTTTAGGCTTTTCCAATTTCAACAAGGTTGATGATCTCTACAAGGAAGTTAAGTTGAAACTAAAAACTCTTCTCACTCTCAACTTCCAAGTTTCTCAATTTCAACTACATGATAGTCTCAATGATATTATTACATGGTTAGTTTCTATTATCATCACCAAGCACTCTTCATGATTCATGACATGGGTATTCTTGATGACATAACTATTAAATGCTAGAAGGTTCGCTAGGATCTTTTTGCTCCTTCTTGTCTTCGTGAACTTCGTTTATCACGCTCCATCCCATTCTCTTGTTGAGCTTTTCGTACTTCATTCTATCCCTGTCACTAACACTAGGATTGATGGAGGATAATGCTTTGTGGAAATCATCGTCGGTCACAATGATGTTATTGTCGTCTTCAGGCTCGTTTTCGTAGTAGCCTGATTCGTCGAGTTCTTTGATCTGCTGGCCCTTGAAGAACTTCTTTTTTAATGCCAAAACACCAGCTTCTCTGACCAACGACGACAAGTCGGCACCAGAGAAATTCCGACACCTCGAATCGTCTGCAACGCTCTTCAAATCCACGTTTGGCGCCAAAGGTGTATTATTGGCATTGACCAAAGTTTTGAGAATCTCAAACCTCTCTTCGCTGCTTGGGAGCTCAATGTATAAAGTCTTGTCCAATCTTCCAGGACGCAACATGGCAGGGTCTATCATGTCTGGTCTGTTGGTGGCACCAATGACAAACACGCCTTTTCTGTCATTGAGCCCGTCCAATTCCGTCAACAAGGTGTTGACGACTCGAGAACTCAGCTCCGATAATGAGGCATCTCTTCGTGGAACCAAGGCATCAAGCTCGTCAAAGAATATAATACATGGAACCGAAGCTCTGGCTCTTTGGAAAACCTGTCTCACTGCTCTTTCTGATTCACCAACGTACTTGTTCAACAATTCTGGTCCCTTGATGGAGATGAAATTGGCCCTTGATTCGTTGGCAACTGCTTTCGCCAATAAGGTCTTACCACAACCTGGAGGTCCCCACATCAACACACCTGCTGGTGCAGTAATACCCACTTTTTCGTAGAGCTCTGGCTTTTTGATAGGTTGCACAATACACATGTGAAGCTCCATACGAATATGGTTGAGTGCACCAACATTCTTCCAAGTGACGTCTGGAACGGTTGCAAAACCTTCTCTTTTGGCCGTGGGCTGGATCGTGGGCAATGCTGTTAAGAAATCATCATAAGTTATGGCCAATGGCGCCAATTGCTCGTCAGTCAAGGGATTTGGGTGTTTGATCAAAAACCTCTGGATTGTCGATAACTTCTCCAACTCTGACTTGCTCTGGAAGTTGGCGACGGCATTGGAGCTTGGAACAAGTGCACTTTCGACTTGTTCGTTGCCATTTTCGATAACTTGTTGTTCGATCTCGTTTTCTTCATGTTGTTCCCCTTTGTCGATTTCCATCGAGTCAATGTGTTTCATAAGCATCTCTTCCTCTAGCTCGCTCAAACTCTCGAAAATCCTCTTGATGGCAGCAATCCCAGCAGCAGTCACCAAACTCTTCAAGTCTGCGCCCACGTAACCAGGGGTCATTTTGGCCAATTCTCTGAACTTGAAGTCCTGCTCATTTTGCAACTTCAAGCTCTTGGTCATGGTGGTCAAGATGGAACACCTCTGGTCTTCGTTGGGCACGTTGAGGCATATTTCTCTGTCGAAACGGCCCGCTCTTCTCAATGCAGAATCTAAGGAATCCGGTCTGTTGGTTGCACCAATTACAATCACTGGCTTTCCGTCAGTTTTTTCAAGGGTCAATTCGTCCATAAGAGTTAACAATTGGGCCACTATTCTTCTCTCCATTTCTCTTTGTGCACCGCCGTCTCTTTTGGGAGTGATGGCGTCGATTTCGTCCATGAACACCAAACAAGGTGCTAAAGTTTTGGCTTCCTCAAAGATTTCTCTCAATTTCTTCTCGGACTCACCAGACATTCCCGAAACCACGGAAGGAGCAGAGATGTTGATGAATGGCACTTGCAATTCTCCGGCCAACGCATTGGCTATGGTGGTTTTACCACATCCAGGAGGACCGTACAATAAAACACCTCTGGGTGGCTCTACTCCGGTGGAAGCGTAGATTTCGGGATGCAAAATGGGTAATCCGATCAATTCCATGAGTTGGGTGGTAATGGTGGCCATTCCTCCGAGGGATGAGAGTGTCACCGATGGCGGTGTGTGGTCTATCTTGCTTTTGAGCTTCTTAGAAGCTGGTTTGGAGGAATCTTTAGTTCTCTTCTTGGATTGTTCAGTTTTCGCTGGTTCTTCGCTGGATTCTGTGGTGGTTCCCCACATGGCCACCACGGACTTGTTCATGACATTGGAATCCTTCACGTCCATGAGATTGGAGCTGTCCAAGTCGGCGAAATCACTGTCAATTTGGGCAGCTTCAGCCAATTTCGCAGCTTCTCTTTGCTGGATGACATCGCCCAATTCCTCGGCCTCTTCCTCCCTGACTACCTTCAAAACGGCATCCACGGCTTTCTCCAACACTAGTCTCTTCATTCTCCTTGCCTGGAGGTCCTTAGCCTGTATGTGTACCACGATATCGGTGGAGTTTAAATCTTTAGCCAAAGCTATATGGGCGAAAGGATCTTGGTCATTTTCCGGTGTTTCTTCGAGCTTTTTTTTGCTTTCAGCGCTTTGTTGCTCAAGGAGGTCGTGGATGAAATCGTAGATTCTCTGGTCCAAGCTAGGTACCAGTTTTGGTTTGGCCATGTTGGTGGTTTTCAACATCTCATCGCTCGTTTTTTGACCGTATCGGAATTTGAAGTTTGCTGAGTAAGCGCTTACGTAATTTGATTTCAATTTTCATCTTGATCCCGTTTTCCAACGACAAGGCGCTGACAAGATGGTAGTAGGATGATATTGGAGTGTATGTGGTTGGTTGGGAGTGGTTTTGGGTATTTTGGGTGGGACGAAGTTTTCAACTTGTCTACGTAGAATTCTGGCACAATAAGGAAATTAGTGCAATTTTGGTGGATATACGGTTTCAATGATGAGTCTGTCTGCGGAAAGGAGCCGTTCCAATGTGCCAAAACCACAAGAAGCTGTTGAAAGTGGCTTCAATTTGTTCCATAAGTCAATGGGTCTACAAATTACATCTCGAGAAAGTTTGGATTTTGCAGCAATTCACATACGAAAAAGGAGCGTAGTTAATATTTGAAACAGTAGTATACTAGAATCATCGAGAAATATAGTCGAAAGCGTGAATTAGTGGGATTCACTGGGCAATATAGTCGAAAGCATAGATTGGTGGGTTTCATTGAGTGCATTTAAAATATGATTATGCTTATTCCTTGTCAGCCTATTTCCCGCTATGTTGCTGAGTACCAGCCCTAAATTGGTCACCGTTTCCCAGAAAGGCAAGTATAGAACAAGATAAGATTGAATTCGTTGTATCTTTCCAATTCCCGTATCTTTCCAGGAAACTGTAGCGAAGTGTATAAATTTTGATGGTTTGGCCAATCCCATTAATAACGTTAATAGCCATGGCTGACACAGATAAAGTACAGATAAACACAGAAGGTCTTGCACCTTTCGTGAAAGATGTCATTGAATCAACGCAATTGGTCATTGGCAAGGGACTCTTTGACCCAGAGAAGTTGGATCTGATTCTGGATGCCGAATTTCATGATTTCATTACAGAGTTCAAAAATAAACTAGAGAGTATGGAGAATCATGGATTAGAAGGGCTCAGCCCTCGAACAAGGTTTGTCCAATCCGAGAAAGTCGACCCATTGGATGATCCCACGTCGATAAATGACGCTCATTTGAGAGCTAGCAGTGAAATCAGAGAGATTAATCGTCTATTTCTTCGCCATATTCATCGGGCATGTCTCTCGCTACCTATTAGGATTTACAAAGAGGATTATGATCCAGATCAGGTAGAGTTGAGCGATACTTCAAACGAAAAGGCAAAGTTTCTCTACGAATGGGAACCAGAATGGACTGGGGAACTTGACTCCGAGTGGTTGTCCAAAATCTATCAAAGATTGGACAGCAAGTTTGTGGAAATCTTCGACAAACGCTGTCAAGAGGAAACATCAACTGCATTTTTGAGACGCTTAGTATCCTCCATGAGTAATCTGTTTGGGGTTTTTGATAAAGATGTTATTAAAGGCGTTCCTGAATATATTTGGGACTTATTTCCCTATTCAAAGGTTCTGACGCCCGTATCGGATATTTTGGAATGTTACGGATATCTTGTTCGGATTCCTACGGAGGAATATATTTTTGGCGGTTTCTCCAACGGCAGCAACATCAGGTTTGACATCAAGCCGGATATACAATTTTGGCTGCATGGGTCTCCTGTTTTCGTTGGGTCAGTAAAGGGACCCCAAACCATGAAGGCTGCTGGGGGGCTTGATATTCCGAGGAGTTACCCTATATATTTAACTCAGGAGGTGGTTGCAAATCAATTGTTAACCAACCTCGAAACTACCGTGATAAGTGATTACCTAACCTTTGCCTTGATGCAATTGGATGTTGAACACATGGCTTCTTCACCACAATTGGGGCCCGAAGACATGAGAAAAGTCCCTTTCAAGTACAAGGTTATTGACACCACCAAGGCCGCTACGCCAATTCGAGCTGTGATAGCATCCGTTGTATTTCAAGCCATCGAGAACCAGGGAAAGGAACCCGAAGGAGAATCAAGAGAGCCCGAAACACCACAAGAACCCAAAACATTACAAGAACTCAAAACATCACAAGAACCCAACACATCACAAGAACTCAAAACGCCAATCAAGTACTTAAAAAAGATGATTTACAAAGGCCCTGATCTCTCGAATACGAAATACTCGAGGAAACTCAAGAATTGTGCCTCTGATTCAGCTGCCAAAAGACACAAGCCAAATACTTGTGATCATGATCAAAAAGCTACCCTAGTACTGGGACACTGTGACTCGTTTGATCCCAAACATTGCACAGGCGATTACTATTTCGAGACTTTTCAGTTTGACTATGGTACTTTCAAAACCTATTTCCCTCAAATTGTGATACCCGAAATTAAGGATTCTGACCAGTTGTTATTGAAAGTTTTCGACCAGAAGTACTTGGCTCGTCTTCTCCTAAAGCACCGTCGATACCTGAATGAAGCTCTGAACCTAGATCAAATTCTCAGAGAAGCCGAGGAATCCTTTAATGAAGATGTCAAGTGTAATTTGAAGATAATGGAGCACAACAATTCAACACAGGGACAAAAGCTAAACGTTCCCAAGATGTACGCCCATGGGACTTTGGAGCTCATTGGAAAGGAAAAAGAGGAGGAGGGTGGAAGCCCAATTTTGTACTTGGATGGAGATTTTATGTTGTTGGAATACATTGAACATCAACCCAAGACAATTAGTGATCTCACCTACAAAGAAGGAAGGGAGCAGATGCAAATACTTGCTGATTTGGGAATTGAAAGCGGATTACTCTACAGTCGTCACATCATCGTGAATAATGGTCACTTCAACCTCACTGATTTCGCGAGCGGTGTTCTTCAAGACACTCCGGTTGTATCTGATTTCAGTGAGAAGGAGCTCGATGAAATGAGAGAACCTGGGCCGGTGAAGCCTGAAGATGTGGAAAACTCGTAGACTGGCCAGGCTTAATTGGCACCGTTGTCGATTGACTTGCAATTAACGAAAATGATTAATGCAGATATATGAGAAACATTCTAAATGAATAGTTGGATCGAGAGACCAGAATCTCGATTTCCTCTTGGGAAAATAGGTTACCGTTACAGGGGTTATTTCCTCCCTTTTCTATGAATTTTGGCTCATAGTTGAGTAATTGAAAAAATACAGTTTTCGAAAATCAGAGTAAAGCTGATGGCTCTCAGTCTCGGAGATGATACAATGTAGTAAGTCAAATACGGCCCACATGCTGCTCAAATGAAATCAATTTAGCTTCATTTGAAAAGACAATGGCTGCAAAACTGAAGCTTTACGCAGAAAAAATCCAGACTTTTTGAGAATTGAGAAGATTTGGGTGCAAAACTTATCAAATTTTATGTGACTATGAACGATTAATTGACTAGACAACATCAAACGTTCTGAAACCATCAGACTGAGTCAAGGTTAAAATTTTGGTATCTTTAAATATGAATATTAGTATCATAGTTGTAAGTGCTATCCCATATTTAATCAATAAGAATGAAGAATGATCAGGAAAAATTATTATCAGCATGGATACTGGCAAAACTTGATAGTCAAAAATCCTTCTAAAATCACCATCTTTGAAAATGCTTTTAAGCATCAAATGAATACATAGTTTTCTTAGTATCTTCTGAAATACTTCCCAAGGGATCGGGGCAAGTGGGTTCCACCTCTCCTAATCGTGAAATGCCTATCTTGGGAACCGGGTCTCCGTCTGTCTGCAAACAATTCATCGAACTCGCCAACATTGGTTCCAAAGCCGCCTTCATTTATCTTAGCTTGTGCAAAGTCAATGGCATAGACCTTGCCTCCCTTGGTCAAAAGATTCTCTTGCTTGATGTCACCATGGATAATGCCAATCTGGTCCAACAATTCCATTTGATGCCTCCCATCCTCAAACGTGTCTTCTGTGATCTCAGCAGCAACTCCATCGATATCTGACATCAAAATAAAGGGTCCAGAGAAAAGTCGCTCCTCGGCGGTATTAATACCGATGGTGCCGTATTTGAGTAGTCTAGGGCAGTTTATCTTGTCGTCCAGTGATTCGTTGTACTCGGCTATTCTTTCGTAGCACGCTATTTCATTGTAAAACCATTGAAGATGAATCTGGAAAAAGCGTTCTCTACTCATCTGGTGAGAGTAAGAATAAAGGAAGTTTTCATCGATCTTAGGCATGTCATATATTTTCAAGACGAGTTGATCTTCACGTCTCAAGTCTAGCCCAGTGAAGTTTGCTCTCTTGAAAATTTCCTTCAATTGCCCGAAAGTCAATTTAATTACCTGGGAATGATATTCAAATCCGTACTGAAGTTTCTCGAGCAGTTCAAGAGCTCCACATTTCCCTTCAACGGGATGTTTCATCGTTTCAATAACTGAATCACCGTCCAACTCTGGCATTTGTGGTCTTAATGACTCTTGTCCAACACACATCTCAATCTGATCAAATACACCAGTGAGATCACCCAACCTCCTCCTCATCATTCGACGTAACTTGGAGGTGCACAGCACCTGTATATCCTTTTGCCTGGCCGAAAGATTGCCTTGGTCGTATACTATGGCCGCTAGAACAGCCTGGAGGGGTAAGTTAGTATCTTCTAGCTTGATTATTTTGAATTGAGATGGAACAAGTACTTTCGTATTTCCATCCTCAGCAATGAATTGGGGTTTGTTATCTTTGAAGTCGAACTTAACCAATATTGTGGTACAGAGGTCGCTTATAAAATAGGAATCAAGATTGGCACGAACAGCGTATGAATCGGCTTGTTTCAAAATTGTTTGGAAGCGAACGTTATTTGCATCTAATGATCCATCGGGCTTGAGGAACTCATCCAAGCCCTTGGCTTTGATTTCCACAAAGGATTTGAGCACTCCGTTTCTCACAAATGCAATGTCGGGTTCGAAAAATGTATTTTGCAGCCTCCTGATAGCTGACTTGATGGCGATGGTGGACTTTGAAAATCCAAGACCGTAGAATTCGGAGATTGCCATGAATGGATCAGAAATGAAGGAGTTAAACTCTTCTTGTACACTCTTTTCTGAATCGCCCCCATTAGGTCTAATTATAGGATATAAAAGTGGCGTAATGACACGGGATTCTATGAAGTCTTCATATCTTGCCTGCTCTCTTCCATATTCTGGCTTTTTCGCCATTAAAGCGTTGATGAGTTTATTGATCTTTCCCAGAACAAATCTGTCAGAAACTTCACCGATAAACTGATGCTTCACATTATATTGAGACTCAATAAAAACACTGCTTGAACCTTTGATTTTTGAATAGCGGTGCTCGGAATTTTCGCCTAGGTGTTCATAGCGTCCATGACGTCTTTCAGTTTCAACCGCTTCTAACTCCTGGGAACAATTGGTCGACTCCTTGATTTTGAAGGGTAGTGATAAAAAGACTTTGAAGAAGTTCAAAAAAAACCGGAAAGGAAGGAAACTTCCCTAAAGTGGGAGACTAAACTAAATCTCACGGATTCACGCTCAGTTATACTTGATTCGGGTGAGAAGATACCTTCATTGAGGAGAGATGATTCTGATTCTTCAACTAACTTGAAAGTTGCTTCTTTCAAAGATGTAGACATATTCGTTTATGACTTGGTGTAGCTCTTGTGGAAAGAACCCTGTATTTATAGTGTGTTTCTGTGGATCACGCAGGGCCTGCCTAATTCGATTTTCGAGAAGAAACCGGCAAAACGATGGAACAAACCGGCAAAAAGATGCAACATGCAAATTATAAGTGTTTGTTTCTGGATATGCTTGTTTAATCACTACTTCGGCTACTAAATACTTAGCTCGAGTACTCGTTCCACAGTGATTATACAACGCAGTTACGTTCTGAACTTTTTCGGTGGTTGGAGTAGTGTCGGTTATTCGCCTCCTGAAATTGGGTCAGCAGTCTGAATCGGGATGCATCTACACCATCTACTTTCGCTAAGCATACTTTCACCATTGGCACTTTGGAAATGGCTCGAAAGAGTGGTTTTCGAGAGTGAATTTGCTAGTTGATGCGATACGCGACAATTTTAAGAGGGTTGTGATATTTGCAGCCAATTTGATTGTCGCGACCACTTTTCTTTAAAAATATGATTTTGATGCTATTCTTGAGTTAATCATAAAAGATTCTCATATTATTCTCGAACGATTCTTCGACTATTTTTTGACTTTCATATACTCTTCTCGAACTATTCATATACTGTTCATATACTATTCGTGCTCTTCTGCCACTCATAACAAAACTTCGTTGAAATACACAACTATATTTTCACGGTTAGGTTTCATAACAAGGAGATATTAGAATGAGACTGACAGTAGATCTATACTAGAATATAGCATCTTTCTCTTGTTGCAATGCAGTATTTGTTTGGGGATCTTGATGAAGTTCACTCAATCGCAGTGATATTGGAATAAAGTTGAGTATTTTGCAGCTTGTAGAACTGCATTGGGAATTTTGTTAAAGAAAACTCAGACACACCAGAAACAGACATGAGATACATCACATTTCATTCTCCCAGATATAAAATGGCCACCTTTCGCCACTTTTCCTGGGTCTGCCGTTATACAGACTAGAAAACATAAAATGTCTTCGTCTACAGAAAACGTACAAATCAACACCGAAGGGCTTAAACCGTTCTTGAAGGACACCATTGAATCCAAGCAGTTGGTCATTGGAAAAGGGGTCTTTGATTCAGAGAAGTTGGAACAGATGCTGGTTGGCGAATACAACGGATTCATTAACAAGTTTACACTGAAACTTTCTGCGATGTATGATGCCTCGAGCGAAAGGCTTGACCCATTGGATGACACCCACTCGATTAATGATATTCACTTACGATCAAAAGAGGAAATC
>JAKTUZ010000053.1:0-52765 GCA_030556945.1 Hyphopichia buzzinii | reverse complement strand
AAATATTTTTTTCAAAATTCTATCACTTGAAAAACTTGGGTATTGACCTAGAAAACGGGTAGTGTGCCGACCAGCGGCTGATTCCAATTAGCTGCTAATCCCAAGCCCAGAGTGTGTATTTTGGCAAAAGCTGGACGGCAGAGTAATTGTGGTGCCCATAATTGTCTTCTCCACTCGTAATTAGGGTGATTTCACTACAATCAGTGTCCAATTATCGCTGAAAGGCAATATTAGTTTAAATGCAGTGCTCATACCAGTTATCGACTACCTGGAAATAAGTTAGATGCCCAAGATTGTAGTGTATTGGTGTTGCTGGCTGCTAAATCAATATAATGTGGAAAAGATAGTTGGACAGAGGTACAGCATCAAGCATTGAAACACCACAGGCGCATAATTCTGTTGTGATGGAGTAAGTAGTCCTGTTTTTCATTCCATTGGCGCCCCGCCCGCTTCCCCTGGAAAGTACCACCAAGCTCGAAAAAGCCTTGCTTAGTAACAGCTTTCTCAAGTGATGTGATCACTTGGTCATCGCGCCAATTAGGGAATATTTATTTGACCGTTCTTAGTTGGGCCAAATCTGAACGATTGGGCTATCTTGCATTTCGCTGATTCTCAATGCAGCTGTGTTTCTTTGATTATTGTCTCTCTTTTCTTGTCATCTTTCAACTTTGTATCTATGTCCTCGTTCCTTCAATTCAAACGTCATCGTCGTGGTACTCGAATCGTGTCTTCTTCGGGTCTCTGGGCCCTCTGTTGGAATATTGCTCATCATCGGGTGGCCTCTCGTCTATCTGGTTGTTGTACAACATGCTTTGAATACTCAACACGATGGTCTCAACGCCACAAACTGGTGTCCAGTCCGTTCCCAAGAGGTTCAAGCATATATGCCCATTGGAGTAGATGTGTGGATGTATCGGCACCACGACGGACTCGTCTTGATCACAACGAGTATCAAACACAACCTTGGGCGAGTCAACTGGATAATCTGCCGTTATCTCGATTCGAAGACGGTACGTCTGCGTTTCGGGGTATAACGGATTATTCGAAATCAGAATTTTGAATAAATACAACTCCAAATTAGAATCTTCCTCTAGAAACTCTATACCTGGTAGTTGAGCGACCTTGAGCAGCCGGAGCTCTTTAAGTAGCCTTCTGTTGTATAAATGCATTGTTTATGATGATTAGTGGCAAAAACGAAGGATTATGAAAGTCGTCAAACCAAATTAATAAATTTGACAATTCTAGTAATTTTTGAGGAAACCGATCTTCTTTTGCACCAATTATTGATTTTTCCTCGAAAAACTGCGGTTTTTTGCACAATTCCTCTAAATTCTATTAAATGAATCTTTTATTATCTATTTTACACTATTATACAAATAAATACTATAATGGCATTCCTTTAAATCTTGATTTAGGCATTGCCATTGCTTTGTTCGCCTTAGGCGCCCTTTGACTCTTTTGACTTCTTTTACTAACCTTATAACCTTTCTTACCCCGTTGACTGCTTGTTGGTTTGGGTAACTCACTCAAATCAGGCATTTGAGAGTATGTGTTTCTCAAAGTGTTCAATACTGATCGGTCTTGGTTGAAATATGGCAGTACATTACTGGTATTGACATCGGTAATTGTACTTTGTGTAGAAATATTTGAAGCTTGGGCTTGTGTCAGCTGTGGCTGCAACTTCTTCCTTTCTCTTGCAAGTGTAGTTAATAATTTCTTGAAGTGAAAGAAATTCTCGCTTTGCTCTTTGGTTATGTTCTTCAATTTCGAGAAATCTCTCTTATTAGTGGGCAATTTGACTGCCATATCCTTTATTGTAGTATCACTAATGAAAATGTTAGCGTTATTAACTCCCGTTTCAAATGATTTTTGTATGCGAAGATTGTTCAATTCCTGATAACAAAACTCACTATGTCCTCGTTCATTATCATCGACTGCATTGTGAAACTCATTCTGTGGCAATTGAATAATCCCATTCTCTTCCCTTAAATCTCGTGCACTAACAAATGATTCAGTGAACCTAAATCCATTTAAGTTCACATTTCCTGAAGCTGATTTGCTCAACGAAACACTTTTCCTGGCATTTGATGCCAGCCCAACTTCTGATCTACCAGTTTCTTCACTAAAAACTAAGGTCACTTTCTTCCCAAATTTCATAACTGAATTAGCGTTCCTTCCTAGTCTGACATAATTGGATGCAAATCCACCTTTCATGACTTGATATTCAACCAAACATCCTTCACTCAATAAATGAAAAAATAGTCTTTCCACTTCAGTTTTACTCAAACTCTTCCCAACCCCGTGGTATGGGTTGTCTGTATGTCCCATCTTTACAATCTTGCTGTGTTTCAACCCTTTGAAAATATCTTGACAGTGTAGGACAGTGACTTTATCACTTTGGACAGATTCGACCAAGGACAATGCACTTTTTGCATAATTTGTCACGTCCTTCTCATATTTCGTGGTAGATGTTGCCTTTTCACAATTATCACATTTTTTATTGCATTTGCTAGGATCGAATTTCTCATTGAAGTATTGTAAGACCTGTTTTCTTCGACAATCAGTGGTATTTTCACAATACTGTACAACCTGTCTCAACTTGGCTAGATGACTTTCCTTACCGTTGTCATCGAGTGCATCATCTCGATTGATCAAACTTTGTAATGAGCGAGCATCTTTATAGGCATAAAACATAATACACTCACTTGGCTTCCCATCTCTACCAGCTCTACCAGTCTCCTGGTAATAGCCTTCTAAAGTCCTTGGAAGAAATAAATGTATCACAAATCTAACATCTGGTTTATCTATCCCCATACCAAAGGCTATAGTGGCACATATTAATTGAAGTTTACTTTGTTGCCATAAAACTTGAACTTTCAACCTTTCATTCGGATCCATACCAGCATGATAGAACGATGATTGGATCCCCCATTGGTTTAGTTTTTCACTGGTCATCTCACAAGATTGCTTGGAATGACAATAAATAATCCCCGTTTTACCTTTGAACTTTCCCAAAATATAATTCCTAATCCAATCAAGGTAGCCTTGATTCTTCCATTTGACTTCATAGAACAAATTGGTCCTGTTGAAACTTTGTTTGAGAAGTTTTGGTTCTTTCATTCGTAAGTGATGTATGATGTCCAATCTAACTTTTTCATTGGCTGTGGCTGTTAATGCCATTATTGGAACCAGCGGATAGTTGGTTTTGAACATGTTCATTCCCTTATAATCGGGACGGAAGTCATGCCCCCATGAACTAACACAGTGGGCTTCATCAACAACAACTCTTGCCAATTGTCCATTATCGTACAATCGCTTGATTATTCCTTGGACTCTCCCCGAAGAGTTAATCATTTCAGGGGATAAATAGACCAAATCGAGGAATCCTTCTCTGAATAACTTGATGGTAGCATTCTTCTCACTATCCGTACCTTTAGAGCTAACCATACCAGCTTTGATATCTCTGTCTAGTAAATGTTGAACTTGATCTTGCATCAAGGAAATCAAGGGGGAAACCACAATAGTTGTGCCTTTGGTTTTACCACTTTGGATCAATGCAGGAAGTTGATAGCATAATGATTTACCACCACCCGTTGGCATCAATACAAAAACATCTTTTCCCATCAAGGTGGAGCATATGGCATCAAGTTGATTTTGCCTGAACCCTGTCAAGTTGAACGTTTTGCGAAGAACACTATAGACGTCCCTAATGAAAGGCTCCGATCCAGGTGGTGCACTTTCCGGAACCTGGGTCAGGTTGGATAAATCCTTCTTTTTCGACAATGCCGAGTCGACCATTTTGAGGAGTTCTTCATCATCATCAGAATCTCCAAAATCACTATCATTATCTATGGGTATAACATTAGCCGCAACAGGTATTTGTGGGGTAGTTGGCCGGTGAAGCAGAGGAGGAGGCATTGGTTCATTGTCGTCATCATCTGAACTGATCTCGATGATATCGTTGTTCGTCAACTCTCTTTCTTGATTGAGCTGGGTGGTGAAATCGACGTCGTCGATTTCTTCAATCGAATCATCTAAATCTTCAGGTTTAACATTATTGTCGTCATCGCCCTCCGATATATAATCGATTTCCGAAGGGATTTCAGGCTTTCTGGGACTATCGTAAGTTATTCCGTAACGTTCTGCCACATCTTGAGATAGTTTGATCCCATCTATCTCATCTCTGATATCCACAGCATCGGAATTATCATCAGATTCATAATTCTTTTGAGTCTTTTGTAATTCGTAGTAGGTATCGTCCACGGATACTTCATCCTCATTATCTATGAAACTACCCAAGTCATTTTCTTCATTTCTTTCATGAGTGGGTGTCAACAATCCGTCCATCTCTTGTTCACCAAAATTATCCTCATCGTCCTCATCGGTGATATCATGGGTGATGGTTGTGGGTCTGTCGTTGATTCTTCTTGCCTTATTTTCTAAGATTACTTGCCTTGCTTCATTAATGTTCATGACGTGATTATTGGTTGATTTGTCCTCCTCTATATTAGTATCTGAAAAATCTGAAGTGAAATCGATACCGTTAATCTGGTCCAACGATTCTGCGGAAACGATGATATTTTCATTAAATGACGTGAGTTGAGGAGTACTGGATTTGACTTGGGACCCATTATCGGGTGAAATCGAAGTTGAAAGGCCTTCGACTTCCAAGCTGGGCAAGTTGTGTATGAAATCGGTATCGTCCGACACGGACAAATCAACATCTTGAAGGAAGGATAATTGCTTTCTCATCTTTTGTTGATTCTTGGAGATTTTAGTGATTCGGGGCTGATATTTAGACAATAAGTAGCTTTTCTTCGCATCTAGTGACATCGAAGTCGATTCAGTGATGGAGTTTCTCTCGACGAGTAAATTGATCTTGGCTTCACAAACTCTTATGTAGTCTTGCAATAGCTGGACTTCATCTGACGAGGCGGGTTTCTTCTTCTTCACGGGATCGGACGATGCAGGGGCCTTTCTTTTAGAGTGGCTCTTCGGCTGGACGTCTGGCACGACTTGTTTGATATCTATAATGTCGAGATCATCGAATTCATCTTCTTTTGGCATGGAATCGGGTATAATGGAAACAGGACGCGGATTGTGGTTTGATTGATTAGAATTATGGATATGATTCGGGCTGTCTTTGTGAATTACTGGATTGGGTTGCGGCCGAGGTCTCGGTGAATCATGCGAAGTATCATTTGGGGGAATGCTAGTGCCTCTGGGAGTCATTTTGACATGATCACGGGGCTCATTGGGCACATTAACTTGGGTGGATTGTTGTAGTGGAAGCAAAGGCTTAAATGACGGAGGAGGCACGGAACTTGGCTGGGAAAAAAGCGATATTATCGCTTTATCCGGGAGATGGGGCGCAGAGTCCGCAGCCCATCGTAGCTGGTCTTTGAGGTTGTTTTTAATGGGCATGGCGGTTAGTTGTTGATGAGTTTATACTACGCGTAGATATAGAGAGGTCGTGCGACACACGGGTGCACGGATGTTTAAAACTGATCCAGTACTTGAAAAAAATGCATTTTGAAAGATCAGAGTTACAGTTTAGAGATGAATAACTTGGATCCAATCAAGTCTTCAGCGGCAAGAGCCAAGCACAATTGGAATTCAGAAAGGAAGAGAATATGGGAAGAGAATATGGGAATAGAAAGGTAGCACATGGAAAAGGGGGTGTTTCTGAGATGTCACGAGAGATTTATGCAAGTTTATACGAGATGTGTCAAGAAAGCCAATGTGAGGCTGATTTGGTCCGATCCGTAACGGCACTTGTCAAAGGGGTTAGACGTGGTGGAAAGGCCAAGAGTTGCTAAATAGGTTAAACAAGGGGTGGCATAGTCAAAAGCCGGTTATCTAAACCATCAATCACAGAAGTTTCTATAGTTCCTGCATGACAAACACACACCTTTGTTATTAGGATATAGCAATTTTGCAGCTTTAAGGTTTCATTTAAACTCGTGGTTAAGAGTTTATCCTGATAGCAGTCCGTAGACATGTACTCGTAGCATGCGGGAAGAAGCACATAACAGAGAACTCGCAGATGTGTAAAACGGCAGAGTGAGTTTGAACAAGCTACATAACGGGCACTGAAGCGAATAGTAATACTGGATGAATTGCTCATGAACTGCCTCGGTTAAAGAAGTTCTCATGGGCACAAATCCGTTGAAATTAAATCAGCCCAGCAAGGCGGAATTTTCGACTTGCTTGCGATATTTCAATTATTGAATCCATATACCAGCTTGGCGATTGACGAGTCTGTCATACTCGGGTCTCTGGATATCTCGAGACCATACTTTGACTGAACTTAGGAGCCTATATTCACATATACTCGAGTCTTAAATTTTTGGCTATACCTCGCTATCTGCTTCAAGAATCAGCCTTTTCCTTAAGTTAGTGGCTGTATACCAGGAGTAGTTGCGTTCGCGATAAGAACTAGACTTGATTCCAAATTAGCCAATTTCTGAAACATAAACCGAAAGGGCCGTGTTGAACCTTAATCACCAAATACAACAACTTTTCAGCAATATATATACATTCCGTTTGCCCACCAAAAGAGTATCCATAAACTATCCTTATACAATATGTCTCTTCCCGAAATTTCAAAGCAGCTCGTGTTGTTCCAAAGTGGAGACATCAACAGTGTCTTACAGTGGAAATCAGACTTTCAAGAGACCCTGGTGGAATACTCACAAGTTTACGATACCTACTTTATAGTCAATGTGACTGATTATACGCCCGAGGACAAATCGAAGTTTCAATTTATGGACGCTGAGTCCTTAGTGGCTAAGGTCACTAAAGAAGCGGAAAATCTTTGCGAGGATGGGGAAGAATCTGCCAAAACATGCACAGCTTCAACGGCGTCTTCGTCACCAGATGTTCAAGTCGATTTGAAGGTGAAACCAAATATAAAGAAAAGGAAGTGTGCTAACAATATGTATTGCAAAAATCTGGTGATATGTCTGACTGTCGGCTGTAAGATGTGCTTGGGAGGCTCTAGCGGTGGGAAGTGTACGTTTCAGAGCTAAAGGAATGAGATAAGTCGTGGAACGATATGGTGCAGCAGGACCATGCGATTATATTTGGTGCAAAAGACATCCGGGGTGCAAAAGCCCATGGGAGGAATTGAGTGTGATGTGTAATGTAAGTGTTTGAACTTACAAGTGATTCGAAATAACTATGTTTAGATATATGAGTGTTAATTGTCCTTAAACATGTAGGTTTTGGGAGTAAAGAGTACACAGATTTTGGAAGCGATGAAGTTTGAATGTCTCAGTAGATTCTGTAAAATATGTTCCCTGATATCTGGATAATTTGGGGTAATATGAGCAATTTGGGGTATATGAGCAATTTGGGGTATTGGGTTGGAATGTGTTAATAGTAATCTAGGGCTTAGTGACATCCCGATAACAAAGGGATGAATTCCTTCTTTGGATTATCTAAAAAATCAATTATCAGCGAATAAAAAAATGAAGCGCGAAAAACCGAAACCGGAGGCTGCGGCTGAAGGTAAAAGTGGTGCGATTACATGAGTTCTGACATAAGCTACAAGCGCCAAAGCCTAGCAAGTCCGATATTCGGTGACCCAGCACTCGGGCAACCAGACAGTGACAAGAAAGTTCAAGATCCGCTACCGGCACAAAGCTTTGCGCAGAGCTAAGAATTTCACCAGGAACCGTACGCTCACTGTGGCCGAAGCAGACCCCAGCCAGATATATCACCTCACCAAAGGCAACAGCAGACCATAATCACGCAACCACTTCAGCAACCAACAAGGCGGAACACAACAGAACCAAAACTTAACTCAAGCCAAAATTCAGAACTAACGCAACCAAACTCAGAAATCCAACAAAGTTAACCACCCCATAGTGTTGAAATTGGCAGCCAACGGCCGGATTCGCCATTTGCGATCCGGTCTCGTTATCATAAAAGAAACTAAAATATCAAATCATAGTGCGAAATAACAATGCGGCGTCGCACAAAATCGTATAAAGAAAACCCCTCTGCTCATGATGATACAAACATATAAATATTTATTGATAAGTGACAAAAAGGAGAAATAAAAATTGAAAATTAGGTACTTCCAAAAACTTGATTTTTATCACATCATGACCACTGTACAAGATAAGAATAAGCATACACCATTGGGGTTGAGTCTCAGCCGGGCGCTGTCCTCACCAGACATGGACATAGACGGTGGAGATTTGTTGCCCGACTTATGGCTGGGGTCATCCACAACGTCCACCACATCCATTCAGAACCACGGCGCCAAAGAGCTCGACTACGCCCGCTCGCTTTTACCTAACGACTTACTTTCGAACGAATTCAAACTCCCAGCATTGACCCATGAAAACTTAATGTTCAATTCCCCCTCATACTACCCTTACACTGCCCGCCCTTCGTCTTTCCTGGACCAGAGCGACGAGATGTTTGTGTTTGAACAGCAGACCCAGGTGATCACTCCTGTTCAATCCCAATCCCAACCACAACCACAATCACAACCTGTGCAGTTGTCACATCCCGTCGAGTCACCTCAACCGGTCCAATTACAACCACAGCCTGTCGAGCCACAACAACAACCACAACCACAACATGTTCAGTCTGTTCAGCCCATGGAACACCCACACACACAGACTTCGAAGCAGCCCCAGTCTCCAGGCAAATGTGTCAACACCCAGCTCTACAAAACCGAGCTCTGTGTCTCGTTCATGAAGATGAGTGTCTGCCCATATGGCAACAAGTGCCAGTTTGCCCACGGCGAGAACGAGTTGAAGAGAGTGGAGCGCTCGCCCAAATGGAGATCCAAGCCTTGTGCCAACTGGTCGAAGTACGGCAGCTGTCGCTACGGGAACAGATGCTGTTTCAAACATGGAAACTAATGATTACGCTTGTTATTTATTTATTTATTGAAAAGTTCTTATACATAGATGTTATTAATGTTATGATTGAGAAGTGTAGAACGCAGCAGTGCAACCAACAAGAAGTCTTCTGGCCCTAGATATGTCTAGTCAATGGAAAAAATTCATCTACAACCAAGCGATCTCAACGTCTCCACAACATCTACACCTACATCTCATTAATTTCCGCTCATTACTCATCCAGCTTTTGCAACTGCGACAATTGCGAAAATCTCCTCAGCTGATTACATAATTGCCACCTCGTCCACTCAACAGCAACAGTGGGGAGACGAGTTTTTTTCCTGGCAGTGGAGACGAATTGTTGGTTTGCTGGAAATGTTGAATTCCGCTGTTTCGGTTGAAGATTTGCCCGTTGAGTTAATCCGACGGAACAATACCTTGGGGAGTGTAGCTGGAAATCCATATTTGGAATATACCTAGAATTCACGCAATAGACAATAAAATTGCCCCATATGGTGAAGCCACAACAGACCCAACGTCGGAAATTCTACGGGCAACAAGCACTCAAACGGTAAGCACGGCGCCTGCACGGCCCACATAAGCGCAGCGCTGGACGAAAACGGGCCCACTCTCGGCCTAACTACAGGCCCTCCGGCCTAACTACAGACTCTGCGGCCTAATCGCCGGGCCCCTCGCGGAGCCATCAACTACAATTGCAGCCTCAGACCCATACACATCACTAAGAGTGGTGATGGCCGTGATGTTTTCCGCAGCGCCCACAAAGTGAGTCGGAGAAAATTCCCCTTGCTGTAGTGGAAGTTAGCGTCTCTTCATCGACTGTTATAGTTGATAAAGAGCAGACAAATTGCTGGAAAATTTCTGCTCTTATATACTTTGTAAAATTCCGGGTAATGCTGCGAAACTTTTCTGCCACAACACACGACTCTATCTATATCAATGAAAAATTTGAACCACTTCAACCTTAACCCATTCGAAAGTAACTGCTGGCAGCATGTCCGACTCATACTTATCATGGGACCAATTGAGCTCGAACCCTGAAGCCGTGGTGTTCGACTCGCTCACCAGTAAAAGAATTCCGTTTCTTAAAAGTTTACAACATTTGTTAGCGTCAAATCAAGTCCTTCCTGAACATAGAAGTGAACTAAATAAATTGGCTATGCTAGTATTGAAGACTTACAATTATTATCAAGATGTCAATTCTAGAAACCAAGTCATTGCTGTCCTCGAAGCTTTTGTTAAATACGATCCAAAATATTTGAACTCTTTCATTAAATTCATCTCTGATTTATCTACAAATCCTTTAACTTTGGCTATTCCTGATTACCTCTCCCTCTTGGCTTGGATCAATAGGTTGGGTGTGGTGGCTGTCGAGTCAAACTTGCTCAATGATGACATAATTGGTCAATTCGTCCTTGCTCAATCGTCTTTATTGAATAATACCATCACTTCTGCTGCCTTCTTGAAATCCAACCACATCCGTAGAGTCGAGAACTCATCGTTTAATACCACCAAGTTTGCTATTGCTTCTACTTTGCAATATTCCTCAAATCCTCAAGATTTACTCGATTCGTATCTCAAACAGGTTTTGACCCTGAAAAACATTTCTTTGGTACTTAATTATGTTGCCGCAATCTCTTCTGCTTTGATAGATCTTCAACCAACCTGTCCAGCTTTGGCTGATCATTTGAACAGTTGTAAATCCCATGTGGTTGATTTCTATAACTCTCAAGTCCTATTGGCAAAGCAACCCCCAGTCCAACAAGCATTAAATGGTTTCCATCAATTATTCATCCGTAACTTCATATCGAATGATGAATTTTTGAATTTGATTTTACCAAACTTGGAAAAGGCAATCTTAAGATCAAGTGATTACACTTTCGGTAGCATCACCATTTCCTTGTTTGGCAATTTGGATCAAGGAAAAATCAACTTGAGTGATTCTTTGATTGGTTCTAAGCTCTTAACTCATATTTTCTCGGGTTTGAAACTGACAAAACCTACAGTTAGAGCAAATGCATCTGAATCCCTCAGGTTGATCATCCAAAATCTTCTCCCATCATTCTCCTCCGAAAACTACGTCAAACTCGTTGATGAGGTGTTTAAAAATTTTAAAGCAACCTCAAACGCTGATGTCAAATATGAACTTATCAACACATTATCTTACATTTTGCAACCCGATTTCACTGTTTCTCACAAGATTCTCATTTCTTTATTGCCATTGCTTCCAAAAGATCAAAATGAGGTATCTTTGAATGGGTTGGTGCATTCATTTTTTTCACACTTTTTGCCTGTTTTCAAACTGAGTGAATTGTCAGAGGATGATAAATCCAAGCTTGTAACTCAATTGAAAACTGGCCTCTCAGACAAAAAATTGCCCCTCAGGAGAATTTGGTTTCAACAATTGGGTGAAGCCGTATACGGAAAAGCCTCAGAGTATTCCGAATTACTAAATTTATTAGCGGAGCCATTGATAAAATCATTGGAAGAAGGTCAAAACGCACCACTTCCAACAATCACCAACAAAGGTATCTCATGTTGCTACGTGGCCATTGTTTTGTGTGCCCATATTGACGTTGAGAAGGCCAAAATCTTCACCAAATCCTTGACTGATAGTGGTGATAAATTTGCAATTTCAGTCAGCTCGAAAGTTATCACCAAATTGTCCGGACAAGAATCTGTTTGGTGCGCAAGAAGTTTATTAGCTTGCTTACCTTATTGTGATGAGTTGAATGAAGAGGATAAAATTGAATATGGACTCTCGTGGCTCTATTTCGCCATTTCGACAAACTTGTCTCACAATGAAAGATTTGAAGTTCTCAAGTTGATTAAGCAAGCATTCGCTCAAAGTCCAGAAGTTTTCAGCAATGCTGTAATCAAAGGTGTATACAAGCTTTTGCAAGACCAAGACTCTGGCGCCGTGGAAGATGATATCTTCAAATACAACATTAAGAATATCGCACCCATTTTATCGATTATTGCATACCAAAACAACTTAGATCAGTTGATCATAGCTGGACACCATCCTCAAATTCCAATCAAAAATGAATGGGTTGGTTTGGCCCAAAGAGCCGAGGCCAATATTGGTCAGTTGATCGAAGACAATGCCGATGAGATTTTGGCTCATATCCTTAAAACATTGAATTTGAGTAACCATAAAGGAGATTTATACAAAGCCTGTTTAAGATCAGTTAGTGTTATATCATTCATTCAACCGGAGATTTTGGGTCGTAAGATCAGTGAGGTTTTGGCCAATGATTTAGACAGACAAAAACTCGTTGATATCGACTCAACCAAATTGCAAATTTGGACGGCGAAAGATGGCGAATTAGTTGTTGATGTTTTAGCTGACACTTCAAAGAAGCAAGTTGAAGATAAGAACACCAAGGACTATGAAACCAGAAAATGGGAAGAGAATTTGAAGAAAGAATTGGCTGCGAAAAAATCAAAGGTTGCAAAAAAGTTGACCAGACAAGAGCAAGTCTTGGTGGACGAACAGTTGGCTAAGGAAGTGGAGATTCGTAAGGAGATCAACGAGACTGTCAATTCATTCTACCGTTCATTATTTATTGTTGAGGATTTGGCAAAGAATGCTTCACAGGTTGACAATGGAGCCAAATACTGGTTGCCACAAGCCATTTCTAGAATACTACTGATTTTAGATCTCGACATCACCATTCAGATGTTGAAGACAGTTCCAATTGAAGTGTTCATCAGACTTTCAGACTTGGTTACACCAAGATTAGGACCATTGAAGTCATTCATAGGTGTTGCCACAATCCGAATCAATAAGTTCAAAGGATTACCCGAAAATTACACTGAAGAGCCACTTTTGGATCTTTTAGGAAGAATCTTATTCCGAGTCAAGATTTTGTCGGACCAAAATCCACTTGATTCGGCGTCATTATCGTATTTGCTCCCACTCTTGGTCAAAGTGTTGGAGAACGGTAAGGATGTGGCCACGAGGAACTCGAGCAAGCAGGCGGTGACTTCCGAATTCGTGGAGGAAGATCCAGAAGAAGAGCAATTGCTTTTGGCCATTGAAATCATTTCAGGGCATGCAGAGATATTTGAAGACGACAGTATCCCCAGAAGAAGGATATTGGAGGTTTTGATTTCTTTGATGAAGTTGCCCTCCAAGGCCAAACTTGCCAAGGAGTGTTTCCTTTCATTGTGCCAGCACATAGCCATGAACATCAGCGAATCGGACTTATCGTTGCTCTTGGACAGCGTTGTGTCGACGCAGACGTTTGTGAAGACAGCCATTTTGGAAGGGCTTGACTCGGAGTTCGACTTACAAGAGTTGGGCTACTCCAACGAGATCTGGATAGCAGTGCACGACAACGACGAGAATGCCGCAGAGTTGGCGTTGACCATTTGGCAGGACAACGGGTTCCAAATGGCCAAGGACGGGCCAGCACAGTTGTTGAAGTTTGCCGGCAACCGAGACGCCGGATTGAGGTTGTCGATTGGAAAGGCCTTGAGCAATGCCATCCAGAGTTTGCCAGAGCAGGTTGACGAGTGCTTGGAGCAACTTATCCAGGAATACCACGACAAGGAGAAGCCACCAGCACCCCAAACGGACACCTTTGGGCTCATCATCCGAAGCAAAGTGGACCAGAGAGATCCGTGGGAGGAGCGGTCCACTATCGCCATTTGTTTGAAGCACATGTCGCCGGTGTTTTGCAGCCAAAAGTTAGTGGAGACACTCTTCAAGTTTTTGGTGCAAGGACAGGCGTTGGGCGACAAGGAGGATTTGGTCAGACAGGAGTTGCAAGACGCCGGTGTGGAGGTGATCAAGGAGCATGGACTCGAGTTCGTGGAGACACTTATCCCCATTTTCGAGGCATGTCTTGGAGAGCCGGACGCGGGCACGAAAAAACAGGACCATATTCGCGAGTGTGTGATTATCTTGTACGGCGCGCTCGGCCGACACTTGGACGAAAACGACGAACGGTTGGGCCAAGTTGTCGACCGGTTGTTAGAGACGTTGAGCACGCCGCTGGAGGACGTCCAGTACGCGGTAGCCGAGTGCATTGCGCCATTGGTGAAGAGCTTCACCGGCCAGTTGCAACAGCACTTTGACCAGCTCATGGACACCTTATTTTCCGGGGCCAAGATGGCGGTGCGCCGTGGTGCGGCCTACGGGGTGGCCGGGTTGGTGAAAGGGGCCGGGATCCGCGCGTTGCGCGACTACGACGTGATGCGGACGTTGGCGGACGCGGCCGACGACAAAAAAGATCCCGTGCGCAGAGAAGGTGTTTCGTTCGCGTTCGAGTGTTTGTCGCAGAGCTTGGGCCGGTTTTTCGAACCGTACGTGGTGGAGATTCTTCCGTTGCTCCTCAAGTCGTTGGGCGACGCGGTGCCACAAGTGCGTGAAGCCACCGACATGGCGGCACGCCAGATCATGAAGAGCACCAGTAGTTTCGGGGTCAAGCGGTTGATTCCCGTGGCCGTGGCCAATTTGGGCGACACTCAATGGAGGTCTAAAAAGGGAAGTGTGGAGCTTCTCGGTGCCATGGCGTACTTGGACCCAGCACAGCTCTCGCTGTCGCTTCTGGCCATCGTGCCAGAGATTGTGGGTGTGTTGAACGACTCGCACAAGGAGGTTCGTCGTGCTGCAGACCTTGCGTTGAAACGGTTCGGAGAAGTCATTAGAAACCCGGAAATCCAAGCTGTGGTGCCGGCATTGATCAGTGCCATTGGCGACCCTACAAGACACACGGACGCGGCACTCGACAGTCTCATGAAGACGCAGTTTGTTCATTACATCGACGGTCCTTCTTTGGCACTCATTATCCACGTTGTTCACCGAGGAATGAGAGACCGCTCTGCTGCCACCAAGAAGAAGGCGTGTCAGATTGTGGGCAATATGGCCATTTTGGTCGACGCTCGTGATTTGAGACCTTACTTGGCGCAGTTGGTGCAAGAGCTCGAGGTGGCCATGGTGGACCCAGTTCCAGCCACAAGATCCACTGCTGCCCGTGCATTGGGTTCGCTCGTGGAGAAATTGGGCGAGGACCAGTTCCCTCAGTTGATTCCTCGACTCTTCGACGCATTGCAGGACGAGAGCCGGTCCGGAGACCGTTTGGGCTCGGCCCAGGCCTTGGCCGAAGTCGTTTGCGGCTTGGGCACGGCAAAATTGGACGAATTGTTGCCCACCATTCTCTCACAAGTTTCCTCTGGCCGGGCCCACGTCCGTGCGGGCTTCATGCCACTTCTTCTCTTCTTGCCCGTGTGCTTTGGTGCCCAGTTCTCGCCGTACTTGGGCCGTATTATCCCACCAATCCTTGCCGGTTTGGCTGAACAGGATGAGGATATCAGAGACACTGCATTACGTGCTGGTCGTTTGCTCGTCAAGAACTACGCCAAAAAGGCCGTCGACCTCTTGCTCCCCGAATTGGAGCGTGGTATGTCAGACTCAAACTACCGTATCCGTCTTTCCTCCGTGGAACTCACTGGTGACTTGCTTTTCCAAGTCACTGGAATCCTGGGTAAAAACGAACTCGTGGAAGATGAAGATGAAAATGAAATTGACGTTGATCTGCTGGCCAATGGTGGTGCCGGTGCTGCTCTCCTGGACGTCTTGGGCCAAGAACGTCGTGACAGCGTGCTCGCGTGCTTGTTCATTTGCCGCTCCGATGTCACCGGTGTCGTTCGTAACGCCACAGTCGACATCTGGAAGGCCTTGGTCGCCAACACTCCTCGTACCGTCAAGGAGATCCTTCCTACGTTGACCAGCATCATCGTCCGCCGTTTGGCATCTCCCGAAGAAATCCAGAGAACAATTGCTGCCTCTACTTTGGGTGAAATGGTGCGCAGAGTCGGTGCCAACGCCTTGGCCCAACTCTTGCCTACTTTGGAGAATTCCCTCGTCACCACAGACTCAGACACCAAACAAGGTATTTGTATCGCTCTTGGTGAATTGATCAGATCTGCTTCTCCCGAGGCCTTGCAACAATACGCAGATGTGTTCTTGCGCATTGTTCGTGATGCTCTCATTGACTCGTCTCCAGCTGTTCGTGAAGCTGCTGCCCATGCCTTCGAAGCCTTACAAGAAGAATTGGGCAAACGTGTTGTGGACGAAATCTTACCTCATCTCCTTAACCTCTTGGAGTCTTCCAATAAGGAAACATCCGAAAATGCTCTTTCTGCCTTGCGCGATATAATGGCTGCAAAATCTGACGTGATCTTCCCTATCTTGCTTCCAACCTTGTTGACACCACCCGTTGATGCATTCAAGGCATCTGCCTTGGCTTCCTTGGCCACCGTGGCCGGCTCGGCGTTGTACAAGAGATTGGGTTCCATCGTCAACACCATGGTGGACTCCATCATTGCTTCTGACGAGCCAGAAATCAAATCAGCTTTGGATAAAATTTTGTTGTCCGTCGACAGCGATGCCGGTGTCCATCCATTGATGCAACAGTTGCTTTCCTTGGTCAAACATGAAGATGCCGTCAAGAGAGCCACCGTCTACGAGAGATTGGGTCCTTTCTTCTCCAATACCTCTTTGGACTATTCCGTCTACACCCAAGACATGATCTCGCAATTCATCTTATCCCTTGGTGATAAATCTCCTGAAGTGGTCAAGGGCACCTTCGATGCATTGACTGCCCTCGTGAAAAGCCAACCAAAGGAATCCTTGGAAAGATTGGTCAAACCCGCCAGACAAGCACTTACTCTTGCTGGTGTTAGAAACGAAGAATTGGCTGGTTTCAAATTACCAAGAGGTCCAAACTGTATCTTGCCTATCTTCCTTCATGGCCTCATGTACGGTAACAACGAGCAAAAGGAACTTTCGGCTCTCTCTATTGCAGACATCATCGACAAGACTCCTGCTGCTAATTTGAAACCTTTTGCAACCACCATTACTGGTCCTTTGATTCGTGTTATTGGTGAAAAGGTCAGCAGTGATATCAAGGCTGCTATCTTGGTAGCTTTGACTAGCTTGTTGTCCAAGATTCCTCAATTCTTACGTCCATTTGTCCCTCAATTGCAAAGAACTTTCATCAGATCTCTCTCTGACGTCAATAATGAAGCATTGAGAGAAAAGGCCGTGGTTGCATTAGGTGCCTTGATTGAATTCCAACCAAGAGTCGATTCCTTGGTCACTGAACTTGTTTCGGGTGCCAGAAGCTCTGGTGATTCCGGCGTTAAGATGTCCATGTTGAAAGGTATGCTTGAAGTTGTCAGTAAAGGTGGTCAAAACATGAATGAATCTTCTAAGAGTGCAATCATGACATTGGTCGAGGAGGAAATCTCCGAAGTCACCGACGAAAAAATGGCCGTTTCTTACGCCAGGTTGGTTGGCTCCCTTCTGAAGATCTTGTCCACTGAAGAAGCTATTAAGATTTTGAATGAGAAAGTTTTGATCAATAAACTGTCTGGAGACTTACAAAAACTTAAATTTTCGATTCTTTCCATCAACTCATTCTTGAAAGATGCTCCTCAACATATCTTCAACACTGATTTACAATCAGAAATCATTGACTTTATTGTTTTTGGCTGCCAATCCACTTTCGACTACATCAGTGATAATGCTACCCTTGCAATTGGTAAGTTATTACTTCGCACCGAAGAATACCCATTATCAGATGATCAAGACGCTAAGAAATTGATCCACGAACTTTCTCTGGTAATGGTCAAACCCAACTCCAATTCTAGTGACACTAGAAGATTATCGTTGGTTGTCACAAGAACGTTGGCCAGATTCCAATACGAGGCATTGATTAAACCATACTGGGATATCATCGCCCCATCTGTTTTCACATGTGTCAGAGATGGAATCATTCCAATCAGATTGGCAGCAGAGAAGGCTTATTTGGCAATCTTTAACTTGGTAGATGATGTTGAGATGAAGGACTTCAACCAATACTTTAGTTCTGTTGAAAGTAACATCACCACTGTTGCAGGTACTAGCATTGTTCCTCGTTCCATCGGTGATTACACCAAGAGAGTTGCATCCAGACTCGCAGGTGTTGAAAGAGAAAGAATTGAAGCAGGTGGCGATGCCGAAACCATGTTCAGTGATAGATTTGAAGATGAAGCTGAAGTTTGGGCTGTCGGAGGAGTTGATTTGAAATAGTTATAGAATGATATAAATTAAATTACATAGTATACATTTATGAAGATTAAAATCATTAGTTTGGCTTGTCAATTGTAACCTGCGAGTCATGATTTAAAAGGGACTGATTATTTTGAATGGTCAGTTTCACGTGTTAATGGCATTGATAAGTTTGTGGGTAAATCGAGTTTCAAACTTCTCAATGAAGGTAAACCACCGGATCCATTTGCACTCCCATTACTTTCCTTTGAACTGCTGGTACTCACTGGTTCTGAATGGTTTGGTGATGATACAGGAATGGTCTTTGAGTTTGGAGGGGTCGTGGTATGAATTCTAGAGGGTTGATCGGATTTGACGGCTGGGGTCATGAAGAAATTATTCAAGTTCGTCAAACTGTTACTAGCAGAAATCAAAGGAGTTGTATTCGAGCTTAGTCCCATGACAGGAGAATTTGGGATTGTGAAAGTTCTATTTGAAGGAGAATTTGGTCTTGATTTTTTCAATTTTTGACGGACATAATCAAAGTCAGATTCTTCCTCTAAGTAATGAGGATTTTTAACGGAGAAATCGTTTAATGCAGATGATGAAGTTGAAGGATTTATTGAAATTGGGGTCATTCTTTGTAAAGACAGTAAAGTAGTATGAGACTGGAATTTCGAGTTCGGTAAAGTGGTATAACTTTTCGATTGGGGACCTTTGGAATTTAAAAATGGCACATTGGGATTGGAAACTGCAATGTTTGATAAATAATGAAGGTTATTAGGAGAGTTATTAGAGTGATGGGGAGTGGCATGAGGGGTTTGTAATTTTGGAGTAGATTTACCGAAGAAGTCAGTTAATGAAGGTAATGACTTTGAATTTGAAGTTTCGAGGTTTTTCAATTCTTCCAGAGCTGCTGATGCTAAAATGTCGATATTCATGGTACTTGATAGTTTTTTCTCCAAAGGAGGTCTTTCGCCCAAGGAGGTCAGAGGGGCCACACTTATGCTTGGAGGGGAGCTGTCTTCATCCATGGGGGAGGATTCTTCTTTCAAGATTGGGGAAGTTTTAGGAGCCAATTTCTTTGGTTTTGATAAATCATTTTCTTCAATCAGCGAGGGAACGGGTGCACCGTTTGAAGGAGGGCTGCTACCGGGTCTTTTCGAAGGAGTCTTGCTCAAGTTTTTGTTTCTTCTCAGATTGGGATTGGTGTGAATTCTAGAGTGTCTGGTTAGTTCATCCGACCGAGAGAACTTCTTGAAGCAGCCAGGAAATGTACAACTATGGGGTTTTTCACCGGTATGGGTTCTGATATGACGAGTCTGGTGTTCGAGACGGTGGAACGCCTTGTCACACATGGGGCATTTATAAGGCCTATTTGTTGGATCTTTTTTATCTGTCATTTTACTAAGCAACTGGGGAAAATACTCAACTGTGGGGAACCCAATAAATTTGGTAAGAAACTAGTTAGAAAAATGACAGGTCTTGTTATTAATGTGAATGATTATTTGGAATCTTGATGGGCGAGGAGATGTTTTAATTTGAATCCCAATTTAAATGTTCTTTTATCCGAGTTGATGAAGGAGTAAGTTGTCCCACAAAAAAATTTTCTTTTTTCCACCTCATTTTTTTATGAGATTTAGTGGGGGAAACGAAGCCATTCGGCCGAATACCGTTGATGTTATTGCGACACCACAACGCGGCCACAATCAGTCCGTTTAGCTGAGTGTCTGTTGGTGATGATGTTGGTGAACGTCTAGGCGGGGGACGGTACGCGTGGGTGCCATCCGGGGCCAACTCTGGCCGACTGTGGCCAGCTAGTTGCCATCATCGGTCCCCGGCAGCTATCGCCGACCAGATCGCCGTTCGATCATCGGGTCAAACCCGCGCGTGCCCACGGCGCGTGAACTGTGGGCCCAGTTCGCCCGTCCATCTGGCACCGCGCCGTGCGACATCACCCGCCACCGGGCCCAACTGTCGTCCTGCGCTTCGCATCCCGGGCATTTGTCCGGGCCCTCAACCAAGCATCTCTACAACTCTACCAGAACAGGATAAATAATCCACGGCGCCAACACCAGATACGACCATCCATTTTCTTATCTGATTGGCCCACACATGCGAACCAGACCATCCCCGCTGCTTATCTTGAACGCCTCCTTCGCTACGTAGCTTATCTGGTAAGCCTCTACTGGTGTTATCTGGAACATGAAACAGACCCCCGCTGGCACGTGAGCCCTCGGTCGCACTGTGGCAACTTGTAAGTTTACAAATTTACAGTTGCAAATTTACAATTGCGAAAAAGTATTGATTTACGATGTGTCACTTTTGCAGACTATTTATTGAGCATGAATTGTCAAGTGACTTCTATTTATTCATCTCTTTCCTTAATGCTCTTTATCTCTCTAGAACTCTCTATACCATTGTTTCTCTCTGTGGCCTCGGCCGCCTACTCGCAAAGGGTATGACTGTGACCGGGTCCTTGAATACTAACAACAGCCAAACTCTGATTTCGACAACTGTGTTGGGTGCAGTTTAATCACCACTGCTTCGTCTTTGGCGGGAACTCTTAGTTTTTCGATCTCTCCAGCTACTATTTCTGAGACTGAAACTGGGGACTCTTCTGATCTTGCTACCTCTGCTACCTCTGCTACCTCTGCTACCTCCACTACCTCCACTACCTCCACTACCTCTACTACTCTTTCTCCTACTCTTTCTCCCACTACCTCTACTACCTCTACTACCTCTCCTACTCTTTCTCCTACCTCCTCTCTCGCGTTCGCTACCACATCCACGTTTTTTCTCTCCTCTGAACAACCCACCCTTTCGCTTACATTTCCCTCCCCTCAAATCACTCTCCCATCTCCTGCTAGCACTTCTCCTATTGCTCCTAGCAGCATTTCTGGTATTCCTAATGATAGCACTCCTAATGGTCCTGTTGTCTTACCCGCCACTTCTCAAAGTGTTGTCTTAGAACCTCATAGCTCTTGCTCTGATCTTACTGTCACCAAACATACCACCTCCACCATCACAATTACCGTTGAGTGCTCCGGCTCAACCTCTTACTACCTCTCAGTCGTCACTTTGTTGCCCAACACTGTCACGACGAAAACTCTCTCCACCATTTCTGCCACTCATGCAGCCACCCTGTCTTCTTTTTTGTCTTCTCCTTCCATCACTTGCTATCCCTCCACCTTTTACAGCCCCACCATATACACTTCCACCTCAGCTGTACTTCTCTCCTCGTCCAATACTTCGTCAGTCATACACACTCAAACACCCGTCTCTTCTCTATGCTCTTCTTACCCTACCCTCATCGACTACTCTTACACTCAATGGAATCACTCCTTCTACTATCTGGAGCATGTCTACTACACTACCAGCTATATCACCACCACCTCTCTAGTCTGCCAAGCCCACGAGAAACGTCAAGAGACCCATTCAGCCGCAATTCGTCTCATCTCCTTTCTTTTCTCATTGAGCTAACCCTCAAGCTGATTCTTTGCACCTCAATTATTCTACTTTGCTTCTAATAATTTCGCTAGTTTCTTGCTACTTCTCTTCAATAGATAAATATCGTCTTGTCAATACAAAGCAAATCTTCAATTATCCCTAAAACACCCCAAATCAACTCCTCCTAAACCAACACTCTCTACATCAATCTCCAACCGGCTCCTAAATTCTCCATCTTTCCACGCATTGATATTTGCCTCAGTGCGGAATTCAGTCCAATCCATGTTGCAGCCATTCGCGTAATTGTGTACAAATGCATTTTTACAACCATTTTCAAGTCCAAAAAGAGATACACCATTTTTGTTTCTCTAGGCCAAAAGTGCAATAATTGGGTATAAATAGAAGCATTTCCTTTCAAAATTTATACTACATCTTTTCTGTCTCTTCTTTTCCGCTTAAAATATGGCTACGGATAACTATAAGTTCGAGCCACCGAGTTCTGTCAAACTCTCTGGCACTTCTCAAGAATCACTTCCTAATACCAGCGATACAGTTGAGCAGACCAGCTCGAGACCACAGTCTCCAAGTGGATCGTTGTCAGAATATCTTAAAACCGACGAACCGGAAACTGAGAGTGAACCAGTGTTGACAAGGGGAAAGCCATCTGCATGCGTTTTTGTCGCCAGTCTCTGTGCCACATTATCTGATGACGAGTTATGTATCTCTGTTACTAAGCATTTCAAAAAATGGGGTGAGTTGTTCACCGTGAAAGTCCTCCGAGACACTTCAAATCGTCCTTACGCATTCGTTCAATACACCAACGACAAAGACTGCGCTCGTGCAATCAAGTATGGGAGGGATTCATTGTTGGGCGGTAGAAGGTTGAGATGTGAAGCTGCCAAAGTCAATAGAACCTTGTTCGTTCGATTTTATCAGTCAGTCAATGAATCTGTGTTAAGGCATGAATTGGGTGTGTACGGGGAATTCGATGGAGTGAAGCCCAGTTCTCATTTCGGTGTCGTTCAAAATGAGTGGAAAGAACATAATGAATTCAAGAATTGGTTCATTAAATTCGCTTACCGTGATGATGCAATTAAAGCATTCGCTATTTTGAGCGATAAGCGTAACTTGAGTGTTGAATGGGCTCAAAATATTGATGAAGGAAATCAACAAAACGAAAGGCAAGGAAGCGGGTTTGATAAATTCTCTATTTTTGTAGGGCAATTAAGCCCAGATATCACTGAATCTGAATTGAAAGAAAGGTTCGGCTTGCACGGAGCCATTAAGGAATTATGTGTCATACAAAAAGAAACCACCACGTTTGCATTTATAAATTACGAACTGGAAGCCTCTGCTGCTAGTGCTGTGGAAAGGGAAAATCACACGATGCTAAAAAACAAAACCATGCATGTTCAATATCGAGTGATATCTTCTTCGCAAAGTCATAGATCTAGAACCAAACCACAGATTAGCTTTGCCTATGCACCACCACCAATTCACTTCAACAAGAGGAATAACATGGTTGATCCTTATCAATTCAACAGCAGTGCTGCATTTCATGAAGCCCACACTAAAGAGGTCAGATTACCTTTGAGACCCAACATTAGTTTTAAACAGTCGTACAAGAAACAAGACGACTACAGTAGAAAAGGAAAATTTCAAAAGAAGGAAAAAGATATTTTGGGAATTGGTGGTGACAAGAGAAAACCATACAACATTTTTAATGATATTGGAAACGAATCGAAACCAAGACAGGTCGCCGCTACACCACCGGGAAGTGTTCAAACCTTCGAAAGTAGTAGTCTATTGAGAAGTGGGGACTCTCCTTCAAGCAAAACTCAAAGCGAGAAATCCGAAGAGTTGACAGAAGCTGATGACTTGAAACAGGCAATCTTGGATGACTTCAACGAGGCCTCCAGCGATCGTACGGTTAATGATTCAAATGTACCGTTTTACTACTATATCCCACCCTCAGAGTATAGGCCCAAAGGTCACCACAAGCGTGAATTCATGTCACCAGGATACTTCAGTCCTTACCCATACTATCCCTATGGAGGCGGTGAAGGGTTTATGTACCCATCGTTTTATCCACCATCTACCCCCAATTAGAAAAGAATTGTTTGCTAAATTTGATAACCTTGCAAGTTCACGATGTCACGAATTGTTTCACGGATCAACATTTTGATTTCTTCTGACCAACAAGTTGGCACTTTACTAGAGAGCCCATTTCGGTTGCCATTGTTTGGCATCTCTTAATTATATTTGTTATTATAAATTATAGAAATTACTGCAAAAAAAAAAAAACACATGAGTAGTGTCGTGGATGTTGCTAAATACTTGTGCGATATTAGATAAAGTCAAATCCGCAAAATTGATGGATCTCACCATATTGTTGGAAATGGATAGGTGTCTCCACGAGTTACACCAGATGGTGGTCCAAGATGGTGACATTAACACCAAAAAGATTGACTTGAATGAATTGAATCAAATGCCACATCTGAATTCCGCCACAACAAGCACAAATCAACCCAATGACTACTTCTACTCAGTGACACTGGATGAAGGTATCTTGGCCAATAGGCCATGGAAAAAAGATGCCCAATATTTCAAGAAAGTATATATATCGGCATTAGCATTAACAAAGATGTCGATACACTCGTCAGCGGGAGGTTCCATCGAGATCATGGGAATGTTGACAGGGAAAATTATAGAAGGAGCCATCGTAGTAATGGATGCTTACGCATTACCGGTGGAAGGGACAGAGACCCGAGTCAATGCACAAGCGGAGGGCTATGAGTATATGGTACAGTATTCGGAGCAATTGAAGCAAGAAGGAAGAAATGAAAATATCGTGGGATGGTACCATTCACACCCCGGCTATGGATGCTGGCTTTCAGGGATTGATGTGGCCACTCAAAAATTGAACCAAGACTTCCAGGATCCATATCTTGCAATTGTGGTTGACCCGATTCGAACAGGTAATCAAGGAAAGGTTGAAATTGGAGCATTCCGAACGTTCCCGGACTTTTACAAAAGTGGAAAGACGAAAAACGACAGGAATGATAATACGAAGCTAAGTAAGGTCAAGAAGCTGAAGCAAGACGATTTTGGGATCCATTCGAGCAAATACTATTCGTTGGACATTGAAATCTTCAAGAGTTCGCAAGACGATAAAGTGCTCAAGCTAGTGAGAAGCGAAGCATGGATGAACAGTCTTGTGGAGACATGCAGTCATCAAAGGCAATTGGAAAAAGACACCATATGTCGGATAATCAATCTTATCAACAACTTGAAACTGCACGAATCACAGCCTTCCAGAAGATTCAAAGGGTTGTCCAAGAAGTTCATGGTGGATTTTGAGGATGTGATATCGAATAAACTTCTTGATCCGCGGTTGGTGAAGTCCGGCAATTTTGATGGGTGCGTTACTCCCCCTACATCCAGTGCTAAGAAAGCAACTGAGCTGGACGCGTCATTGCTCGATACACTCTCACCCCAAGTTCTCAAAAGAAGAGAAAACGATGACAGTGACGATAGTCGGTCCGAATTTGGTGACGACGACAACAACGACATGCTAGATACCGACAACGCCGACGATGCCATTTCCATGGAAAGCTCAGGTCCACGTAGGTTTATGGACGAAGCCTCCAACAGCCGCAAGAGAATGTTCAATGCTCCTGCCATCACTCCAGTCACACCTACAATTAAAAGTGACCAAGAAGAAGACGAAGAGGACGACGAGGAGCGAAAAATGATCTACGGCAGCAGAAAGAAGGCCATCAGAACTGCCAACGGAAAAAACGAGACGCTATTGTCTTCTACCATGTATGATCCAAAACTAAGGGAAGGAACGTCTTTGGTGCCATTGACGGGGTATAATGCCAAAAAAGCGTATGTCGGATTGAAAGATGTCGAAAACGACGCACGAAATGTGGCGGACTCCGAGTTAAATAACCTCATAGCTTTGAACATGAAGAAAAAGCTCTTTTCTTAGTCACTTACCTATGGTTATTAATGAATGAATGAATATAGAATTTATCGTATACGAGTCCCAAAACAGGCATATGTGTCGTGACTCTGAGTATGACGTGAGATGCTTATGTAAGTTTTCGACATCAATTTTTCTAAGACGCGTTGCTTGCAGTGTCATGGCCGTCGAACATGCCTTGCTGTTCTCTAGAGCTAAGACCTACTTCCTCCTTGCAGTACGAGCCGGCTAGAAACTATTGTACAGCAGAAATCAACATTACTAAGTCGTCTTTCGATTTTATTGTTGAGGGCCATAGCATCGCAAAAAAAGGAAAAAATCAGTCGCAGAAAAAGAAAAAATCATCTCCCTCATTTCCGCAAGACATCTTTTGAAATCCAGTTGATTTATTTGCACCTCATACAACACGCCCGCCAGGCATCACAATCCGAAACAAGTTAGTGCACTCGGTAGATCCAATCCCTAGGACCCTTGTGCAGCTTTTTTTGAAAATTTTCGACCCATTTTCCATACATATTCACTGAATTGGTTTTTTTATCTTAGATTTCACCATATCACTATAAATGTCGTCGGTTCCAACCACCGTCAACCCTCTTATTGATAGAATTCTCAACAACCCTCTCACATTTGTTGCCGCCAGGAAGTCAGACAAGGAGTCTGTGTCCGAAAAACCATCCAATTACATAGTGTTAGGTAAAAGTCATCCCACAAGCACCAAAAACCTGATGCCATCCCCAGTCATCTCAGATAATTCCAATAGTGGCGGACAAAATTCGCCTAAAAAGCCAAGATCAATGGCTGAAGCAGTCGCTGCGTACACCGGCAAAAAGTTTCTTACCAAGGCCGAGAAGAAGCGCTTGAAGAGAGAGAATAAATTTGTCAAAAGGCCCATTGACTCAGATGAAGATTTAGGCGAAGAATTGACTCCAAGTAATCCAGGCCAGGAGAATGCGGTGAAATCGCCCCTTCTTTCGAACTCCTCCGATTCTGAATCTCAATACGAGTCTGCATCTGAGTTCCCTTCACCAATCAAGGCTAATTCCCCCGACCCATTACCTTTCGCCAGTTTCAAAAGCGAGTCCAGTGTGAGTATCAGCTCTCCCGAAGATGCAAACGAAGACGAAGAAAAAGATGAAGACGAAGACGAAGAAGACGACGATGAGGACGACGACGATGAGGACGACGACGATGATGATTTCGAAGCCGACCAACAAACTGACGCTAGCATTTCCGCAAATGAAGAAGAAGAGGACGAGGACGCCGACCTTGAAAAATTGAAAAATGATCTTATAACTGACGCTATCAAGGCAAACAGCAAACGAGATGGTGAGGAGGAAAGCTCCAACCCATCAAAGTCTCTTCTGAATAATGCTACACCACCTACCTCTCCTGATGAGGCCAACAACCCGGTCGCTGAACAACCCAAAGAAGCCAAACCCGTTTACGAAAAAGCCATATCTCCCCCATTAGACGACTTTTATAAGATCAATGAAAATCCAAATGATCATGGTTCCAACAATTCTACCAGAATCATAAAAAATTGGGGCAAAACCTTCCTCAAGAAAAAACCAGTTGGTTTACTAAACCATGGAGTGACTTGTTATATGAATTCTGCCATTCAAGCCCTTATTCATATTCCTGCCATCCAGCATTATCTTAATGATATCCACAAGGGCAAATACGATGAAACAATTAAAGCAAAATCCGTGTCGCATGTTTTAGCAGAGCTCAGTCAAAAGATGTGGGGGTTGGAAGACAACAAACAGGGTAAAAAGCAACAACAACCACGTCTGCCAAAATACATCAATCCTAAGAAAATCATTCAAAGATTAGATGATATTAATTGCATGATGAGTGAATGGCAACAAGAAGATGCACATGAGTATTTCATGTCATTGATGTCTAGATTACAAGAGGATTCGACTCCCAAGGGTGTCAAGTTGAACCAATCAATCCTTTATGATATTTTTGGAGGATTGTTACACCAAACCGTCACCTGTCAAAACTGTGGACACGCTAGTGAAACCAAGCAAGAGTTGTATGATTTATCTTTGGGACTCAATAAGAAGAGGAAGAACTCAATAACTTCTTTACCGTCATCTTCTGAATCATCGAATGAGCCTCAATCACCAGCTAACGACACGAGTAATTCTGATTCATCCATTGCTAATCGCTATAACATTGAAAGATCCATCAAGGATTATTTTGCTACTGAAATCATCAAAACTGATCGGAAAGACAGTTCTTCTGGTTACTATTGTGAAAAATGTAAGCAGCATACAATGGCCACTAAGAAATCGACTATGGACATTACACCAGAAACTTTAACTATTCATTTGAAAAGATTTAAATTCAATGGCAATTCGTCATCGAAATTAAAACAGTCTATTTCATATCCAAAATACTTGGATTTAACTGACTATACTACTACACAGCAGACACCAGTCAAATATCAGTTAATCTCGGTTATTGTTCATGAAGGTCGTTCTATAAGTTCCGGTCATTATATTGCACATTGTTTGCAGCCAGATGGTAATTGGTCGACATACGATGATGAATATATCAATAAAATCAATGAAAGAGAAGCATTGAGCGATCCTTCCGCATATTTCTTGTTATACACCAAATTGACACCAAAGAGTGCAAAGAGAAGTAATGACGGTGATATTTCGAATAAGAAGCGTAAGAAAGCTAAGCATGAATAAGCATAATGATGGCATAACTTCGAATAGGTTTAAATATTTAAATACATTTATTGCCTATAAAAAATGTAAACTATAAGATAACCAAGCCCCATTGTAGCTAATTGAGTAGCAACCACTATAGAAATGAATAGAGAGAACCAAGAAAAAAAAGTATAAAACCATTAGAGTATATATAACCAGCGACCAATAAATAAAAAGGGAATAGAATAGTGGGGGGAACATAACGTTGAAGTAGATATAAGTGGGTAGGAGAGTGGGACATGGGTTGAGTAATAGACGGTTTCAATTTGAGCCGGTTATCAAAGGCCGAGGTTGCAAAAATTAGACGCCAACAAAGACTTCATTATCGTCATCATCCTCCGCGTCATCTTTGTTCAACCGCTGTAACCTTACTCTTGACAGTGCACTGTTGTAAATGTCCCTCATGTTGAAAGGCCGACCCTTCGAAACGGATTTAAGGGGCAAATTGCTGAATTTGAAGTCATTGAAAGCAGCATTATGATCAGGAGAATGCTCACTTATTGGCAGCGAAGACAGCGAAGACAGCGAAATGGTAGCAGAGGAACGGCGGCGTCTGTCCTGAGTTCTTTTCGCCAGCAAAACTAGGTCGGCAGTGGCGGAGTTGTTGGGGATAAATCTAAGGAACTTCTTCTCAATAACATATTTCCCTTCCTTGTAAGATTCTCTCAGGCGAAACGCCTTTTTGTAGGTCCAGCCCAACTTTGTTTGGCATTGCTTGCAATAGGCTGTTTGTATAAGATAGTCGCCTGTGATCATGGTAGACTCAAGCACATTGGAGTCGAGCTGGCAGTTAATGACTTCGTCCACCAATAGCGCAGGGCCCAGAGAGCCCGTGAAACCGTCAGAGATAATGAGCAGCGATAAGCACAAGTGGCACAGGCACTCGTTGCAGATGATTATCTGAGTGCTGGTACTTTCGTACTTATCGTTGTCAAAGAAGTCTGTATCTCTCAAACCCATTTTAATCGAGCGGGAGTGGAAATGGAAGTGGCAGTGTAAGTTTTAATGTAAATGGAGATAGCAGTGGAAATGGCAGTGCTAAAAGTACTGAAACAAAACCAGATAATCCCAGGCGCTCCTCAAACGAAAGGTAATTGTAAAATCACTAGTATCCTTGTTACTATGTATGGCGCCACAAGTTTGCGCTATCACTAATGATAACCCAATAAAAGTGGGAAAATGCTGCATTATATAAGGAGCAAATGGGGGTTTTCGGGCATACAGGAGCTACCTCTATAAAAGAAACGAGATTGCCATACCGTGCCATAGTTAGTTACGAATCCCGATTGTTTCAGATGTTCTGTACACAATTGGTAAATAATTTGTCTGACATTATGCTATTCACCCCCAATTATTTGTCATATTGATTATCTCTTCTCTTACTACAATCTTATCGCATATTCTTTTTATTCGCGTGGTCATGTTTCCAATTGTTACTCGTTCTGCAGCTGTTCATACATCAACGATTTGCCTATAGGCATTTGCCCTGCACTACTCGTTCCTCATTCGTTTAAGAGTTTATTCCGCTTGTCCCCGTCCCGTGATTTGCCCCGTAGTTATGGTGGTTGCGGGATATCTCTAAGTACAGGTTCGGACTTAGCTGGTTCCGTGCCACTGCAAAATGTTGCAATCTAGCCTTGCTTCATGGGGTAAGTGTAGAGCGGGCTGAACAACCGTCTGCGGGATTCAATTAGTTATGGCTATGTTTCGCTTGGTTATACCCCAAGCATTATCTGTTGTCGATTGTGATTTCTGTCTGCTTCGAATTTTGCCCTTCTTGGTTTAGCCTTTCTCAATTTAACCCGTTTCAAATTATTAGCTCTCATTTTAGCCTTCTCAGTTGTGTTTTTGCAATTTCATATCCTCACTTATCAGTAATTTTTGAAATGCTGCTTATCTCCCGCTACGAAATTCAGTTATCTTTCTTATATTTACAACTAATAGGTCTATTTACATTACCATTTATAATATGGTCTCACTGAAAAATTCAATGGTTCATTAATCAAAAACATCTCTGGCTTACTGGTTTCCTCCTTTTGTTGTCTCTCCCATGCAATTCTTTTCTTGGTTTGTTCAGTTCTTAAGACTGCTTTCAAATGCACATATGGATGTTTGATGATACCTGTACGTCCACGGCCCTTGGCATCTAATCTTTTTCTCCATTCACCATCGGATCCGGTCCATAAACTTGCAATATAGATTTCGTCTTCATTGAATCCAAGTTCACGTGCTTGTTCCAAACCTTGCTTTAATAACTTCTCTAATTCAGTGGCCATTTTCTTAGGATTGAAGTGCAATTGGTTGATGGCGGTTTTAACTTTCCATCCTCTCACAAATCTATTGACTAATGTAGCCTTCTTCATAGAGGATTTGATTCTCACACTGTGTAAATATATGGAGGGTTCCAAAATATCGATTTCTTCGCTAGTCAATTTGAGCTTGTAAGTCTTCCCATTTTCAATATCGTTGACGATTTGGTTATTTTTGAAAAAACCATGCTTCGAAACTACAAGATCAAATAATCTCTTCTTGAGCGGGCTGACATATTTTTCACTGGTTATTTGCTCTTGCTTGGCCTCTTGTAAATAGTGCTCTTGTAATGCTTTATCGGTAGATGGAGAAATTTCACTGGCATCAACTTCATCGGCTGCTAATTCTTCTTGTTTTAATTCTTGGGTACTTCCTTGTGTCAAATCTCCAAATAAACTGCCACCCTGTTTATTGAGAGTTGGTGTTTGAATATGAAATGCTCTAGCTCCCAATAATGGTAGTCTAGTTCTGATGCTTGATCTCAACCCAAGTGCTTGGGCAAAGTGTCTGGAAATCATTACTGGCGTTTAATTATCAAAGTGATAATTTTCAGTACTGAAAATTTTGTCTCGCTATGGTTGAAGCGGTGCACGACTTTTTCCCAACCTAGTCTACGTTGATATCACGGGTATATATGGATAGATCACACTAATTGGCTACGATTCCGTAGTTCATGGTCAAACACTTGGTGGAAGATCGTATGTTACGTGAACTTGGCGATTTTATACAAGTTGCAAAGATGATTCTTTGTTGCTTCTTCTTTATCTGAAGACATGTCTACAACAGTGATTCTAATTGACTTAAGCTTTATTAATAAATAAGTTCGTAGCTAAATGTACATGAGGGGAATGCGTTTGATACAGATGTCTTGCCACCTTGGTTGTGGAGTTTATTCATCGTCAAAACCAGTTAAGTTGGCGTCTCTTTTTCTAGTTGGTAATGGGTAGACGTATGGGATAGGTTCATGGTCATTGTACACCAACTTTCTTCTAACAGGAGCAAGAAGCAATAACAAAGGAGCAGAAAGACCTAAGATGACAGAGAAGAAGAAATGTGGTTTGGTATGAGCATGGTAACGAGCCCACTATATATGTTAGTAAACGAGTCAAAAAGAATCCATTTGAAAGAGCGGAAATCGGGAAAACATACTCTGATAGGCTGTTTGTAGTAGACAGGATAGTCACCCCAAACTTTGAATTGAGAGATCATATTAGTTGATGGCTAGTGTAGTATATAAAGTGATGGATTTAAATTCTCATAATTGTAACTAGACAAAGTTTCATTGGTGGAGTGTTTTTGTGCCGTGGGACACGACCCTTTAAATCCTCGACCATATCTACGAAGATCGAAAAGCAGTATTTATGGGCCCTGACGGGGCTATACGATTAGAATTGATCTTGTAATTGGGTAAGAACTTATTTATTGAAAGCAGCTATATAAATTGAAGACGGGGGCTAATTGGCCTTTTTGGTTCTTTTCTTTGCACCGACTCGGTTGGCGATGCTGGAAGATTCAGCGGTGTCAATTCCCTCTGATTTTTTGGTCTTTGACTTGCCAGAGGACTTGGAGGCAGCCTCAGCTTGCGCAGCTTCTCTTTCTGCGGCTTCCTTGGCTTCTTCTCTGTAGAATTCTTCCTTAAGCTTGCCATCGTACCATTGAGCATAATACAAACCCGCTTGCAACACGAGAACACCAACCAAGACGACTGCCACCATTACTTGGGAAGCAGCCATGACGTTGATTCCTGTTGGCATGTCAACTTCACCCCAGTCACCATTAAGACAACTGTTGACACCGACTCTTAAGTTGGTGAGGTAGATAATGATACCAGCCATCACCATACCCAAGGTACCGTATTCGAAGTACTTTGCGTCCTCAACAGGCTTGTACAACTTGATGAAACATCCAATCAAGCCGAGGCCCATGACGGCGTGGAAAATATAGTGAACGTACATTGGAGCATTGGCGTAAGCGGTGTAGTGTTGTAAAGAACGCTGGAACGAGTGTCCAGTTTCGTCGTAGCTCCATAAAGTGTGAATATCATAAGGTAAGTTACCGTAGATCACACCCAAGCCGAAAGAGGTGGCACCAATGATCAATCCAGTTCCCACGGGAACGATGTCTGCGTAAGCCATGAAGAAAGAGTTAATTGCCGCTGAATTAATTTATCAATTTCGAGATCACTGATATCGCGGCAAACCGCCAAATCTGGAAGTCATAATATCTGGAAATTTGGTTTTGGTAACCATCAATAAACCTGTACAGCTGCATTGAAACTACGGCTGGACTAGAGGATACGGCGTTGCACAAACTTCAAAATAGACTTTTGAGTGCTGAGGAGCATTACGGCTACTGAAGCGGAAAACGAGATGGGCTGCCCCGTTAGAGCAAAAAGATTGGCCAAGAGACAGTGAAACGAGGCGGAACCCAACCTGATGTCAAAGGAAAGAAAAAGTGATTATTTTCTACCAATGTGACCAGTGGAAGTTGTGGAGAGAATATCCGGAAAATATTGAAGAGCAGAAATTGAGCGAGAGTAGTATTTTGGGAAAATTGTAGAAAAATTGAAAAATGAAAAGTCACCACCACATCTTACGATAGTGTGTAGTAGGGACGTCGATCTCGTTGATTTTCGCTGTCATTGCGCACATCCTGTCACTCGTCGTTCATGGTGTACCGTTTGTAGTTGATGTTCGTAAGAAAGTTGGCAGTATTGGTAACTTTGGGCCTGTTCTGCTTAGTTTTTCACACGTAGAAAGCCTCAATTTATCACTTATCCTACATGACTTAAATCGGCTATATAGCCACTAATGCGAGAGCGGCATCGTACCTCCGAGTAGATCTACACTGAAATGGATGTATATCCATTGATATTGCACCCACAGTAAACACTTTCCAAAATAGCCGGCGCCATCTCGTCAACTCGGCAAGTAAAGGCTGGTTGTTATGCGAACAATAAGAGTGAGGAGGAAATGTCGCTGGGCACTGAAACATACGACATCGCACTAAAACTAGTCGCTTGATTAAAAGATTAAAAGTGTACCTTCCTTTAACTTTTGTCACTTACTAAAGTATTATGAGAAGCATCAAGTCAGTCGTTGTTGGTGATGGTGGTGTTGGTAAGACCTGCTTGTTGATTTCTTACACCACCAATACCTTCCCAAATGATTATATCCCAACTGTGTTCGACAACTATTCCGCCCTGGTGATGATAGATGGCGAACCTATCAAGTTAGGTTTATGGGATACAGCAGGTCAAGCAGAATACGACAGATTACGTCCATTGTCGTACCCACAGACAGAAATTTTCTTGTGCTGTTTCTCTGTCATAAGTCCTCCATCTTTCCACAATGTTAAATCCAAATGGATACCAGAAATTTACCACCACTCACCAAAAGATATTTTGGTGCTTTTAATCGGTACCAAAGTCGACTTAAGAGATGATTTACATGTCTTGGATGAATTAAATGAAAAGAACCAAAAACCAATCACTTTCGAACAAGGGGCTAAATTAGCTAAGGAGTTGGGTGCAGTTAAGTACATGGAATGCTCCGCTGCTACTCAAGTTGGTGTCAAAGAAATCTTCGATTACGCCATCAGAGCCGTTTTAGATCCTCCAAACTCGAAAGAGTACACTAATGACACCGTTGGTATCCCCGGTGCAACTAAAAACTCAATGAATGCCCCATCAAACACTCCTACAACAAGAAAGAAGAAAGTCAAAAAGGCTAAAAAGTGTACCATTTTGTAATTATCTATAGATGATCCTGTTTACCATGTTTAATTCGTTCATTAATCTTCTTTTTCTTTAGTTAAGTTTCTAATAACATGTACATTTTATATATTAATATTGTAATTTACTTCATAAGTGCTGCTCTAGCTGGATGAATACCTGATGGTCCATGTTCTACCTTTGACTCTTCCTTTTCAATCTTTTCATTTTTCTTCGTTTCAATCTTCTTCCTTCTCTCTTCCACGAGTTTATCATTTTTTTCCTTTAACTTATTAACTCTGGCTTCTGAATTACCTCCTCCCCCGACGGTGAGCTCCACATTTATCTTCCTGTTCTTGAGCATAGAATGATGCATTTTCAAGGCTGCTTCCATCTTCTTTTGGATCTCCTTTGTATCGTTATCAAATTCCAAAAATGCAATCCCTTTATCTTTCCTAACTCTGAATCTATCTGGTTTAGAATTCTTGAAATGCTGTGATAACTCTTCTTCTTTGATATCGTAGGGTAAGTTCCCAACGAAAAGGATAAATCTGGGACCTTTACCTCCATTAACCCCTTTACCTTTCTTACCTCTTCTGGTCTTTCTTTTCTTTTTTGGTTGGTCACCTTCTTCGGTTTCTTCACCAACTTTTGGTTCATCTAATGATCTTTTCTTGGATTCATTTTCCGACTTCTCTGCTTTCTTCTCTGCCTTCTCTTGTTCTCTCTCTTCCTTGGACTTTCTAAACTGTTGGGCTTTTTTCTCCTTCTTTGTAAGTTTCTCAGCCATGATGCCTGCTATTGATAAAGAATTGTAGTTGATGGGTAAAATTCCTGCACTGAACCTCATCTCAAAAAAACATCATTAACCATCTGAAACTACTGTTAAATTAATTCTACTTGAACCCAGGTTATGAGAGTTGATCGCTCGCGATCTAGATCACGACTGCCATGCGCATCGCCTGAGAAACTGGTGGATTCAAAAGAGTATCGAGACAGGTCTGGTGATGCCTCAAATGTCCAAGAATCTAGAGGGAGATCAAAGGAACGGGATTCTAATATTGATTTCCTGACTGACCGGGCATCTACCAACCACAAGCCAGATTCAATCTCACTCATGGGATTTAATGGATACAGTTCCAATAGGAGGAAGTCTACTACTGCTAAGGGTAACTAATTGGGGATCATTCCATCAATATGTTGATATAGACCACATGGTGCACCGGATAACTATATATATATAAAGAATGCATTACTTCGATAGTCTCTGTATGGTTGCCATGAATGCTACTAAGTGAGGCTCTTGGCGTGTTCGTTGAAGAGCTCCTCGTACTTGGCCCTCAATTCATTGTAAGCATTCGACACTTTGGCGAGTTTGTCCTCGACATCCTCATCTCTTTCCTTGACCATTTTGGGGAAAGGAGCTTCTACTTTGTTGGTGAACTCCATTTCCTCTTGTGCTTTGGTATTGAGCCACGACTCGAAGTCTTCTTCGCCGGCTTGTTCGTGTGGAATCTCCATGTTGAGAACGTGGTCAGAAACCTTGGTTGTAGCCAACACTCTCTTCAAAGGAGGGATCAAGCGGTGTTTCTTTTCGGAGACGCCTGATGAACCCAAACTGTTAGCTGGGCTCAAATGTAATAAAACCTTGGAGATGGAGGCATTACATGGTGGAAAACTTTTGACCACTTGTCTGGTGACAATGTCAGAAACAAACACTCTCCCACTTGAATCACCCGAAACAAGGTTTGTGCCATCCATGGATACCTGTAGCTGAGTCACATTTATATTGTCTTGTTGGCTCTGGCCTTGGCCCAAAGCTGGAGGAGTTTGGTGCTGTACGAAGCTATTTTGTAATTCTGGATCGTGGTCCAATGTGACGATTTTGGCGTTTCCTCCAATACTTTCCAATACTGAGTTGCTGATTTGATATAATGGCACTGTTCGTATAGAACCATTGGTCAACCCGGCGTACACCGCTCTGCCAGCAGGATCCAAAGCTATGCATTCGATACCAAAGGGTAAGACAAAAGTGGAAATGAGGGTTTTCGTCATCACATTGTAGATTCTCAAGGTATTGTCCTTAGAAGCAGTGTATATTTTTAAGTCATTGACAATGGCCAGAGGCAGAACCACCAAGCCCGTGACCGGGAGGGTGTGATCGGTGAAAGATGCAAAGGGCTTAACGGGCGAGTCAGAGTAGACATTTATCAACTCCAAAGTTCTCCAGATCATCACTCTGGCATCATCACCTCCAGAAACCAAGAAGGTTCCGCATTGTGAAAACTCCAAGCTGGTGATGGACTGATAATGACTATCTTTGACACACAAGAGACTTCCCGAGCTGAGCTCCCACACATAGATTCTACCAGTGGAGGAACCACCAGCAAGAAGCCATGGGAGCCTGAAGGCGGGCAAGTCTGAGTTAGAGCGGAGTTTTTGGGAGTTGGTGAAGTTGTTAGGGTGTTTTGCCAAAGCCAAACACGTGAGAGCTTCTGGCAAAGGGATTCTTTGATCAATCCCTTCTTTTCCCCATGAATATACGTTGATCAAGGCTTTCTTTGGAGAAGTGGTGAAGAGTCTTTCGCCTGGGCCTACGCCAGTTAGCACGGCGCCGTTTTTGGCACAGTCAGCCTGGCGAAAGGACTGGTGGTGGTGAGCGGAGTGCAACGATGCCACGGAGGCGATTGACTCCTGGGAGAATTTGTCGGCGGGATTTCCCAGGCCTATGTAGAATGCAGATTCTTCCATGTCTGAAGTTGTGCTATGGAGTTCGATGAGACAGTATTAACAAAAGAATGAAATTTTAACACAACAAAGAAGATTTATTCCGGCAATATTTATAATTCCACGAGATAAATGAAAAACCGGTTCAAGAAAAGGATGATGTTTTCAAGTAAGAAAGAGCTGTCGAATTTTGAAAATATCAAGAAGTTCAGTAGTCCACCTCAATCGATAAACTGAAAAAATGAATATTTCTGAAGTATCGCTTCGATGAGATGAGTGAGAAATCAATTTTGGCGCGGTGCACGGGTCCCGCTCAAGATCAAAAGTGCCTCGCACTCAGCGCTTATGAACTTGCAACAACTACTCTTTATTTCCAGCGTTTCCAAAACATGCCCGTGGACATCATTAGCACCGCCATCTTGGAAGGCACTGACAAAATCCCGTACTGGGACCAACTAGTGCGGTACGTGCCTATAGGGTTATCTTTGGCAGCAATCAAATACTATTTCGGTGGCGCCAAAAACACCTGGGAGCGAGACATGCACGGACGCGTGTTCATCATGACAGGTGCCACCAGTGGAGCCGGGGCGGAGATTGCGTCTTACCTTGCGAAAAAGGGGGCCCAGCTCATTCTTCTCGTTCGGTCGACGGAGGACGCGTGGACCGTGGACTACGTGGAAGACCTCCGTGAAAAATCAGATAACTCGTTGATCTACGCCGAGGAGTGTGACTTGTCGTCGTTGCATCTGGTCAGAATGTTTGCTACTAAGTGGTTGGATAACAAGCCGCCCAGACGCTTGGATGGGGTCATTTGCATGGCCAGTGAGGTGATTCCTCGTGGAAAGAAGAGACTGACCACGGTCGATGGTGTGGAAAGACAGATTGGTGTCAATTACTTGGGCCACGCGCATCTCTTGACGTTGTTGAAGCCATCGTTGGTGGTTCAGCCGCCGGACCGTGATGTCAGGGTGTTGGTCGCAACTTGCTCCAGTCAGGCATTGGCATCCATCGATGCCAACGACTTGTTATGGCTGGACAGAAGATACCCTTCTTCGTCGCCATGGAAAGTCTATGGCACGTCGAAGTTGTTGCTTGGCTTGTTTGTGCAAAGCTTCCAGAAAGAACTCAACAATTACGAACGCCCCGATAAGGCTCCTTCTGGTGTTCGTGTGAACATGGTCAATCCCGGATTCATGAGAAGTCCATCCACCAGAAGGTTTCTATCCTTCGGTACCATAACAGGATTGATCATCTACGTGTTGCTATTCCCATTGTGGTTTCTTTTTTTGAAAAGTGGGTTGGAAGGAAGCCAGTCCTTCATCTTTGCGCTCTCTTCGCCGTTATTTATCAACTTGGATGGAGGTAATTTGATTCAAGAATGCAAAATCCTTAAGAAAACACGCAAGGAGTTCCAAGATGAAGAGCTTCAGGCTAAGATATACGAAGAAACCGGCAAGGCCATTGAAAAATTGGAGAAACAACTGGCTATTGAAAGAAAAAAGCAAGAGAAGCTCGAGGAGTCTAAATTACCATTGAAAGAGAAGTTGAAGCGCCAGCAAGAAAGAGAGAAACTCAAAAAACAACACCAACAGAACATGCACGAAAAGCCAGCGTCGACGGAGGAATTGGATGCCAAGTTTGAAGTGTTGAGAAAGACGCTCGGGATGCCCACCAACGACGTGCCATTGTTCCCTGACATGCCCATGGGCTCGGGTGAAATCAGAAATAGGGGAAAAGAGGGTAAGGGGAAGTAATCTGAGAATAGATGGCTTGAAGTCGGCACCATTCAGATCGTGAAAAAACAGGAACTCAGCATCAATCAGAGAATCAGAGAAGAGAGTACAGCCGGATCCCCAGGGTTGTCAGCAAAGGTGTAAACTTCCAAACACCAAGTCAGATCATACAGATTACTGTCCATTTGCCGCATCACCGCCCATCAACCCATTAGTGAATCAGGTTATCGCTTTCCCAACCACCAGCAAATAGCATTCGAAGTTCACGGCAACCCTCTGGCCAAACAACTCCAGTATCTGTATTACATACCATATATAATCTGCCATATACGCATCCAGCCGCCTCTAGTTAGTTTAATCACAAATCAATTATGGCAATTCTATCTAATTGATTCTCGAGTCATATCTCGCGAATTTCCAATTATCTCTCTCCAATTGAATTTTCTGAGTGCGCCAAAAATGGTCATAGATAGCGCTTACTCCTAATTAATTATTCTCTATATCTAATTCATTATTGTTTATTCTTTGCACATTTAACTTTAATAACCATCCATCGTTGAATCCTAGCATATTGTCATCCTAGCATATTCTCTGTGATTCTAGCTGTCCAACTTATTGCCAGAGTCTAATTCTATCTAAGTGTTTGTGTTTGTTGGTTCGATCATTTGCTAAATAACCGCCTACCCCATCTTTAATAATCATGAGTCAGGAACCGACGCCGGCAACCGCCGGTGTGTCTCAGCCTGAAACCAGTGCCACCAGCGCCCTGGCCTCTGGTGCCACCAGTCCCGGCGCTCCGGGCCAGAAACTCACCATTTCGTCGCTCACTCGGCTTTTGAACGAATCAAGTCTGAATACGGCCACCCCCGTGGCCGGATCTGGCGTGGTGACTCCCGTTGGCGACTCCGTCGAGACCCTCGCTCAAAGTCCGGCCGAAAACGTCGAAACTCCAGAGAAATTCCCTTCCACGGCAACTCCAATTCTGAAATTCAATCCCGCCGGTGATATCTCCGACGACAACGATGACGACGAAGACGACGACGATACTCCCCTTACTATGGCCGGAAAGGCCGTGCCGGCAAAGAACCAGCCCATTCTGGCCTCGTTGGGCCGTCTGTATGGCTCGTACTCCAATTCCGCCTTCCGTGATCCAGCCAAGGCCACCAGCCCCAGAATGAATCGTACCAACTCTGTCTCCCACACATCCTTCTTCGCTCAAGGTGGGTACGGAAGTGAGAGCTTGTCTCTGTCGATTCCTTACAGCGCACCAGGTGGACGAAGCCCTAGTGTGGCTAAACCTGCAGTGTCCAACCTCTCATCTGCTTTGAGCGCCAGTCTCAACTCTTCTGAGGACGCCTCTCATGTCCCAAACTTGCCCAACGGCCAGCCCATCAACTCCATCCAGATTCAATCTCCAAACGTGGGCCTGGCGTCCATCGAACCTCGTTTCGTCATCTCCAAACAACGCGTGGCCCAAGCTCAAGCCGCTTCCTTGAGCTCTTCTGCTTCTCAACGTCTGGGGCTGCAATCAGGCTTATCTCTCTTCTTCTCCAAAAATAAGTCATCCTCAAAGAGGGACTCTTCGTCCACTGATTTGGGCTCATTTTATAACAACTCTTACCAAGATAGCTCTCCAATTACCTCCAACACCTCCAACAATGGTATCAGCTCGTCTGTCGGTCCAATTCCAGGCTCCCCCTCTTCACTCTCGTCTTCGGAATCATCTTCCAGTGCTGCTTACTCTCAGTCCAGGCACAATTCGATGGCTAACCTCAAACGATTCTTCAAAAAGGGATCAAACTCCGGGTCCCAACCTATTCCAGTGCCCAACTTGTCCAGTTCATTACGCTCGAATGGTACCGGAGGAGTCAATATTCCAATGAGTTCGTCATTTCAAGGTGGTGGCTCGTTCAATAATAGTGCTCAATTGTTAACCGCTTCTCCATCCAATAACTCTTATTCTCAATCACCGGGCTCTGTGGCTGTTTCCGAATCAAATGGCTCTGTCAGCCGCTCTTCTTCTGTTTTACAAAACAAAATTAATTACACCCAAGAAAGAAGAGGTTCTATTCTGACCTTATTGAATCCTCAACCACAATCCCACCAACAGCTTCCATTTTCTAAAAGGTACAGTAAGTTCGGCGAAAATTTGGGAGCCGGAGCTGGTGGTGCCGTCAAGCTTGTCAATAGACTATCTGACAAAAAAGTATTCGCCGTGAAAGAATTCAGGGCCAAATACCAAACCGAAACTAAAAGGGACTATGCAAAGAAAATCACTGGTGAATATTGTATCGGATCCACTTTAAAGCATCCGAATATCATTGAAACTGTGGAAATCTGTTACGAAAACGAACGTATCTTACAAGTAATGGAGTATTGTGATTTTGACTTATTCGCAATTGTCATGTCCAACAAAATGTCCCGAGAGGAAATTGACTGTTGTTTCAAGCAAATTCTCTCTGGTATCAACTACTTGCACGCTATGGGTTTGGCTCATCGTGACTTGAAGCTTGATAACTGCGTTATTGATGCTAGAGGCATTGTCAAAATCATTGATTTTGGATCAGCTGTTGTTTTCTCATATCCATTCACCAAGTCATTGATTGAAGCCCAGGGTATTGTTGGTTCAGACCCATATCTAGCCCCAGAGGTTTGTGTTTTCAACAAGTACGATCCAAGGCCAGTTGATGTTTGGTCAGCTGCTATCATCTATTGTTGCATGATGCTTAAAAAATTCCCATGGAAGGTTCCCAAGTTGACCGATAACAGTTTTAAGTTGTTTGCATCTAGAGGTGAATTCATTCCGATCAGTGAGATGTTAAAGAGAACACCACAGTCAATCATCGAAAATTCCACTGATGATTTAAACAGAAATGGAAAGACGAATGGAGAAGGAATAGTTAACATGAGTGATCTCGGACCAACCCTCGAAGAAAAACCTGGAAATGTCACTACACCTGCCGTTGGACTTGGGAAATCACACACTTCTTCTGAGACTGGAGCGGGCAGATTGTTGCTTGCATTACCAGAAGACTGTCGTACATTAATTGGCAGAATGGTTGAATTGGCACCGGCCTGTCGTATCACCATTGAAGAGTGTTTCAAAGACAGCTGGTTGTCGTCGGTCAGTATGTGTACAGTGGATGAGAGAATCACATCTGAAGGAACTGTTGACTACCAGGTGTTCAAAGCAGATCACGAGCACACCACAGTTGACCAATCGAAAGCACACATTGCTGCTTTCGAAAAAAACAAAAAGAAGTAACTTATAGACATTGATGATCAGTGAATTGTAGGATGAGAATGTAGCGGCTGTGAAGTATCTGGGATTACTCAACCGGCCACTTACTTAGACTCGATTGTTACACTGTTTGAGTTCACTTTGACTAAATTAATTAGGTCAACTCAACTTGTTGATTCTCACAGTTCCAACGTCTTGAAACTCTTTCAGCTCACTAATTAGATCAAATCAGTTAGTTGATTCAAACAGTTCCAAAGTCCTGGAATTCTTTCATCTTCACTACTTGAGAATTCACACTTTACATTCTACCCACTTAATCTGATATGCGTTTATTCTATGTACAAGACTATGATACAACTAAGGGACAACCTTGACACCTACGGCCTCTGCTGTCAGTATGACGGCGCCGCAAATGGCCTTCATGTCGACTTCTTTATGTCTTTCGTCGGTTTTCTTAATTTTGGCGATTTCATAGACATGTTTCAAGCTGATTTCACCAACTGTTTCGTGGCCAGGTTTATCGGCACCTTTTTTTGCACCGGCGGCCTTCAACAAGAGCCAGGAAGTAGGAGGACTTTTCATTTCGAAAGTGAAGGAACGGTCAGCTTTCACGGTCAAAGAAACTGGGATAGGAGTACCGGGTTGAAAGTTGGCGGTTCTGGCGTTAAATTCTTTGCAGAAATCGATGGCCTTGACACCTTTGGAACCCAAGGCTGGACCCACAGGTGGTGCTGGAGCGGCCTGGCCTGCGCCCACGATCAACTTGACCAAGATGTTCTTTTTCGCTTGTGCAGACATGGCGTTAATAAGAAAATGGAGGAGATAAAATTTGATAATTTTCATGAAAAATTAATTACTTCGCGCACTAGACATGAGCAAAATTAGTATGTAAAATCTAGTTTGGAGAAGTATATGAACTGCGTGAGATAAGATACTTTTAATTGACACTGCTTGCTGGTGATATGAGAATCCATAGAGTCGTGAGTCTCGAATCGAGGTTAGTTGGGATAAGTTATGGATTTTCATATTTGTAGTCGTTAGCTGCTTGGCTGTGGATTCACCATTTTTCACTCATTGATAGTATACTCATAGTGAGATGCGTGTTGATAACTATTGAATGAGCTCAAGCTCTTGCACAACCAAAAGGTTGATTTAAAAATGAGTTTCTCGGGTGATATCAGTATTATCATTGGAAGATCTGGTTCCTGCTTAACACCTTTTCTTCTTGAACCACTTGATCTCACTATTTCCACTCCAACAGTATAGGCGAGTTTCGACTATTTACCAGTTCAAACGATGTGTGATTGTGGCTTTTGGGAGGACAGGTATCTGACGTTAGCTATTTTCCATCTGTTGTCAAAGTCCTGTACTCGACGATTTATCTGGTTGAAGTACATTTGGATGATTTCAGTATGGATTCCGAACCTATTGGAAATTGCAGCAAAAAACCTTACAAAAATATCCAAACCCACAACCCATGGCAGGGCAATAACTGATTAACGCAACTAGCGGAGAAATAAGGGACCATATGCAGCTAGCCAAAGTTTCGAGTATCCATTATAGTCCCAATCTATATGTAATTTGGCTAGGTTGGGAAATCAGTTGAGTCTTGGTCTCACTGACCGCCAAACTTGAATACGAGGTAATCTCAAGTAAAGGCTATACAGAACTTGTGAAGAGTAAAGTTTGGACAACCACACTCTATGAGAATGTCTTCGAGAATGCGTAAACTACGTACCTTTGAGCGTAAGCTCAAACTATCGCTACATGCGTGATCGGAAAGGACATTGGTATCACGATATGCATTAGTATGAGTATGAGTCAATTATTTGAGTAAATTATGTATAAATTAGGGTATATATTAATGTGATGCTCGTTGGTGGCCATGGAAGTTGGATTTATTTTCGACAAGGGCTAGAATCTAGCGTTCTAGAGCTCTTCCGTGAACCTCGATCTGGAATTGTTGGAGTGATTCTCGGTGCCCAACAAGTCAGGGCGTCTCGGGAAACCGTCGTCCAACTCATAGTCCGAAGGACTGAACTCGTTGGTTTCGGCCGACGTCTCTCGGCCGTGGCCGTAACCGTGGTCGTTGAAATCAAACGGATCGTCCTCGGGACTGTGGTACCCTTCGTGCATGGTTGAAAGGCCACCAATGCTACTGAAACGAGTGCTGTTGGTTTTGCCGTGGGACCCTCTTGAGTTGGTGCCCGTGTTGGTGCCCGAGGACTTGAAAATGCTCTCCAAATTGTTACTGTTGGTGATACCTCTGTACTCATAGCCATCATCTTCGCCTGTGGCCAGCGGAGCTGTAGCGGCCCTGTCGTTGACTTGACGTTCCAAGTCGTTGGAGCGGGCCACGGCTCCCATGGCCACTGGGGTGTATTTGGATCCAAAGAGCTTCTTGAAGCCTGACTTTTTCTCCAGACCCGATTCTGTGGAGTCAGTGTTGTCGTCGTTGAAGTCGGGCAGTTGGTTGGTGAAGGAACCATGTTTTCTCTTCTTCAAGAAGAGGAAGAGGACCACAATGGCACCAATGACGATGGCACCGCCCACGGAGCCAACCAATCCACCAATCAACTTGGAGTTTTTCTCTGCGGTGGTTTGGGAGCCAGAGCTGGCGGTGGCCAGCGTTGGCACGGCCACGAGTGTGGTGATGGTGGTGTCGGGGCGGACGAGCGTGGAGTAGGACGAGACGGAGCCCGAGGTGATTGGAGCATGGGTGCTGAAAGAGTCGTAGGAGGAAACAGTTGGTGCAGAAGAGGACGAGGAAGAGTGCTTGGTTGAGGAGGCAAGTGAGTGTGTGTGTGAAGGAGATGAAAATGATGAGGAGGAGGTGGTAGAAGTGGTAGAAGACGATGGAGAGTCTGAGGATGAAGATGAGGATGAGGATGAGGATGAGAAGTCTGAAGAGGAGGAGGAAGAAGAAGAATCTTCAGAGGAGGAGGAAGAGGAAAAGGAAGAAGAACTTTCGGTGGAGGAAACTTCACTGGATGACGAAGAAGAAGAGGACGACGAGGACGATTCGGATGAAGATTGAGTGGATGAGAATGAAGATGACTCTGATGAAAAGGAAGAAGATGAAGGTTCCAGGGACGAGACTGAGGAGTCCGAGGAAGAGACCAGAGATGAAGAAGTTTGAAGCGAGGACAGCTCGGAAGAGGTCGAGGAGTCAGTCAGGGAGGAAGGCTGGGCCGAGGAAGGCACGGATGAGGGATCGCGCGCGGACGACAGCGGGTCCAGGGGCAGTGCGGTCTGGGTCGACAGTGGGCTCAGCGCGGGCAGAGACGCGGACGGAGACGCGGTCAGGGAGGCGGTCGGGAGCAGGAAATCGGACGGCAGCTGAAGCAGCGTGGCCAGAGCGGACAACGAGTCACGTTTCCGTCGGCTCAGAAACACGCTGGAAACGGTGGACGCCGTGGACTCGGTGTCGGTGGCGTTGGTGGTGTCCCTTTGGAACAAGGCTTGTGTGATCAAGTAGAAGGGCGCAGCCATGGAGGTGGTGTGAGAAAATGGGATGTGGTACGAGGTGAAGCGAGGAAATGAAAAAGTCGGAAACCCAGGATCGAAATGGTTAAATTAGGATGATTTGGCTGATCTGGCTGATCTGACGGATTCAAGTGGGTTCAGGGTGTACGAGGGACTATGACAAATGCGGTTTCAAGCTCGAGGAAAACAAATGATTTAAATGTAAATGTGAATTCCAATGATTTAAATGTGAATTCAGAATTTAGATTTAGGCTGTGGAAGTGTGCCTGCGATGAGTGCGAAGTGAAATTAGAAAATATGGAAATGGAATGTCTCAGAATCACAGCGTGGTAACGTGACTTCGAAGGAGTAGAACTGAAATTGTGGTAACAGAATTGCCAATGTTGAAGCAGAGAAATCAACGAAGATAAAAAGATGAAGAAAGGGAAGAAGAGGTGAAGAGACGAAAAAATTTGTGATTTGATTTATGTACGAAATTTGGATTAGCAATGTGGTATTTATCTAAATACGAGCCTTTTCAGGGATAACTAAAAATAGCTGTGCGACTTGCACGGTGCTGCCAAGGCAGGGGCAGGGGGTGTAGCGAGGTGGCATTAGCAACACAGGCTGGTGGACGGCGGTAGAGCCTGGGCTGAGAATTTGGAGGAATGTGTGGTGGTTATTGTAGGTGGTGGTTGTTGTAGGTGGTGGTTGGTGATGATTATGGTTGTTATGATCATGGTCAATGTAGTGTTCATGTTTTTGATCTTGATACTGTTGATCTTGACAGTCTTGATCTTGAATCTGTTGATCTTGATAATTTCGATCTTGATGGTCTTGACAGTCTTGATGTCGTGATCTTGATAGTCCTGAACTCGGTGGATTGGGGACTGAATTCTGTTGATGGAATTGTGTTGGATGTTTGTCCACTTGGTGGCTCCTTCGTCACACTTGACTCTTGGGATGGACCTGATCATTACCGAATCGGGTACTTTCCACCATGTTCCCACGGGTTTGTTTGTGAGCCTATTCCCTCAATTTACCTCTTCCTTTCGCCAAATTTCAGCAACTCCGTCTTCACCAATCGTTCCACCTTCCATCCTTCAACTTGTCCACTTTCGTGTAATTCTCTCTTCCCTCTCTTCCCTCTCTCCCTCATATACTCACCGCCTGGAAACCTTTGCCGCTGACCACACCCATCCAGTCGCCGGTCTCGCCTCTCCAGCAAGCATTGTTCACCTCCAACTCCTCTTCGAATCCAAGAATCGGAGTATCCATGGCCTCCCGCTTCTTTTCGTCCTTGGGGCTGCTTGCATTCTGCGAAGTACAGTCCCAAACCAACGCCTGGCAATCGTCACCTCCCGTGAGCAAGTAGTTGGCGGTAGGGTGCCAACTAAGACTGTTGATGGCGGCATGGTTGGTGCCACCCACCAGTCCGTCGAGCACAACCGAGGGCACTCCTGGCATTCTCATGTCAATGACAATCACTTGATTCGAATTAACTCCAACTGTAGCTAAATAATGTGAATCGACATTGGAAGTGCTGAGCTTGATCAATGCATTGGAATTATACTGTCCACCTCCGGCGACTGAACTTGAAATGGCTGGAGGCTCATATATGATGGTGGAGTGCTCTAAAGATCGTAAATCAAATACCCTCATAGAACCATCGTTACCAACACTGGCAAAGATGTTGGTGGAGTTGTGAATGAATTTGACGTCGAAAACCTCCAGATCATGAGCAATCAACTGGGTCTTGACTTGTGCAGTGTCTGTAGTGCTGCGAAGGGCCCGGTTGAGATCCCATACGGTACATGTAGTATCCACGGATGAGGTTATGACCACGCTAGGATCGACTTTGTTCCAGTCAAACGATGTCACCGGAGGAAAAGTGTTGATGTCGTCCAGTTTGTGGCCAGAAGTGGCCTGCGAATTGTTGGCCAAAGCGTGAGTTTGCACCAAGCTGAAGTTGTTGCTTGGGTCGATTCGGCCGTGGTCAACCTGATAGAGCCTTAGTATTTCCAGAGATGCCGCAAGTCGTTCACAGTATCCGTTGTTCATACTGGTCATCAGAGGGTCCCATTGGATCTTGGTGACGGGGTAGTCAACGGCGATTTCTGCCACCTTGTGGAAGTCGAAGCCGGCCACCTCGTCGGCCGGAGCCTCGCCCGCTGCCCCGTCGAGCTCGTGGCCGTACGGGACGCCGTGCACCACCTGGATGGAGTTGTTGAAGCCCTCCTTGTACGACGAGAGGGCCAAACAGTCCAAGTCGGCGCCGCGGAGCGTGGTCCAGTCTGCGCAGTTGAGCGGGAGCTGTGAAAGGTAGTACGAGGAGCGGGCGGCGTCTGTGGGCGGCGGGCTGCCGTTGATACTGTTGATGGTGTTGGTGTTGGCGCCCGGGTTGGCGTTGATGCTGGCGTTGGAGCTGGGCGGGAGAAGTGGGTGGTAGTTGCTGTAGAACAGGCTGCGCTGGGGGCTGGCCTGGTACCCGTTGGGCGAGTAGGGCGAGGGCGACGCATTGGGTGGCGTGGTTCTTTTGCGGGCGTACCAGTCCATGGTTTGGTGGTGGATCTGATATGGGCTAGCGGAGTGGCTGGAGTGAATGTGGACCGAAGATGGAGATGATTCAGCGGTTTTCTGAGTTCGTTTGATGTTGTCTGAGTGTGGTTGTTGTGCTGGCGATGATACGGTCGGGTGTTGACGTCGTGCTGGTGTTGTGTTGATGTATGTTGGTGAAGTGTTGTGGAGTTGTTGAATTCTAGTTTGGTTCGGTGGTCCAATTTAACTAGTCCAATTTCGTCGGCTGGATTTCGTTACTTCAGCCCAATTGGCAAATAGAACGCTTCAGAAAAACAGCTTGTTGGAATGAAACGCTTTTGCACGCCGGTATGGACAAAAATGGGACGAGGGCACAAGATGTCGATAAAGAGAAAGTGGTGGATTTAGCGCCAATTCAGATTGCGAAATTGGCTCGTCACTGATGATTCGCTATTCTTGCAAAGAACGCCATAAAACGGCGGAAACGAGGCGAAAATGGCCTTGGGTCGAGAATGTTGTCGCTTATGGCTGTTTAAAGAGAACTGCTAGTTTTGGCGATGTTGGTGCTGTTGTTTGTTGGATTTTTCACCACTGGTGTTTTCTGTTTGCTGTGTTCCTAAGACTATGTAGAAGTATTGTCGAGTCACTGGAGTCGGGATGTAATGGGGGCTCAGCGATGAACTACAGGGGTGTTCAGGGGCAAGGTCAAAGATGTTCAAAATTGGGCCCAAAGATGAGAGTTTGGTCGTATCCATGAGTATATTGTTGGTGTTCAAGAGCATGAGTGTTTTTAGTTCATGACTATGACTGCTTAGTGGCGTTCATGAGAGTTGATTGGTTATTGTTGCTGGCTTTGATAGCTATTGGCTGTTGGGTCTGATTACTGCTGTTGACCTATTTGTGGTGTTGGGTTGGTTTTCCGTTGGAACTCAATCGTCTCATGTGCTCATTGAAGCTCTATGATAACTTGTCAAGACCAGCTAATGAACTCATGGTATCAGGTATGTTGCACCATGGAGTGTCCATGAAATATCATGTAATTTCCAGATTACAATTCCTCTTTTCTCCGTCTCCTTCCTCTCCGTATCCTTATCTATATCATCTCCCTCTCCTTTCGTCTACATCATCTCCATATCTCGTTTATTCTATCTATTGGTTGGCTACTACCTCTTCCACAGAAGGACAAGTACAAAGCAAGTTCATGTCTCCGTATGTGTCGTCCAATCTAGCCACAGTTGGCCAGCACTTGGCCTCCTTCAAAAATGGCAATGGGTATGCTGCTTGCTCTCTGGTGTAACCACGGGCCTCCCATTCCAGTTGTGGAGTACTCACCACATCTTCGAGTGAATGTGGAGCATTCTTCAACACGTTTCCCAATGGTTCTCCCTTGGCGTAGCTGTCAATTTCTTTACGAATGGACAACAACGAGTCAATGAATCTGTCGAGCTCACCCAAGTTCTCGGACTCGGTGGGCTCAATCATCAAAGTTCCAGCAACTGGGAAAGACATGGTTGGTGCATGGAATCCGTAGTCTTGTAATCTTTTAGCAACATCAATGGCTTCAATTCCAAAGGCCTTAAAGTCTCTGAGATCGAGAATAAACTCATGAGCACAATGTTTGGTTCCAGCGTTGGTGGCAGCGTCGGAATCGACGAAAAGAATCTGGTATTGATCCTTTAATCTATGAAGCATATAGTTGGCATTCAACATGGCGATGGTTGAGGCATATGGCAAGGCCTTGGCCCCAAGCATCTTGATGTAAGAGTAAGAAACAGGAATCACGGATGCTGAGCCGAATGGTGCAGAGTTGACTGGCTCAATGGACTCAGCTGTGGAGTGAGGGGTTTGGAGGTAATGATGACTTGGTAAAAATGGCTTCAACTTGTCGTTGACACACACTGGTGCCTGACCTGGGCCACCTCCACCATGAGAAAGGGCGAAAGTCTTGTGAATGTTCAAATGACAGACATCGGCACCCAAGTCTCCAGGAGAAGTAAGACCGACTTGTGCGTTCATGTTGGCACCGTCCAAGTACACCAAACCACCATTTTCATGGACAATGTCAATGGCATCCTTGACACCTGGCTCGAATAAACCGTAGGTGGATGGATAGGTGATCATGATGGAGCACAAGTTTTCTGAGTGCTTGACAGCCTTGGCTTTCAAGTCTTCGATGTCAATGGATCCATTGGATAAACACTTGACGGGAACAACCTTGAGGCCACACATGGCAGCAGAGGCAGGGTTGGTTCCGTGAGCAGAGACTGGGATAAGACAGATGTTTCTCTTGGTGTAGTCACCTCTGGACTTGTGGTACTGTCTGATGAGGGAAAGACCAGTGTACTCTCCTTGAGCACCAGAGTTTGGCATGGAAGTAGTGGCCAGGAAACCGGTGATGTCGTTCAAGTCTTTTTCAAACTCTTCAATGAGCTGCTTGTAACCCAAAGCCTGGTTGGTTGGAGCGAATGGGTGGATCAGGTTGAATCCAGTGATGGACAAACTTTGCATTTCCACAGTGGCATTCAACTTCATGGTGCACGAACCTAATGGAATCATCGAGTTGGCGAGAGACAAATCCCTGGATTGGAGAAGATGGAGGTAGCGCAACATGGCAGTTTCCGAGTGGTGGGTGTTGAAAACTGGGTGGTCGAGAATGGCGTCAGTTCTCAAGAGCTCTGGAGCCAATTCCGGCAACGATTCGGGCACCGAGTAGCTGGTGTTGCCGGTAAACACCTCAACCAAAGCAGCTAAGTCCTGCTTTTCCACGGTCTCGTCAAAGGAGACAGATACGGTGGAGTCATCGACTTTGTAAAGATTGATGTTGTGAGACAAGGCTTTTTGCAAAACTTCGTCAGCAGAAGTCTGGTTCAACTTGACGGTGATGGTGTCGAACCACTTTTGGTTAGTAATTTCGTGATGTTTTGCAACTTCTTGAGCGAGCAATGAAATGAATCCGTGTGTCCGGGCTGCGATGTTCTTCAATCCTGAAGGTCCGTGGTACACGGCGTACATGGCGGAGATGTTGGCCAAAAGTGCTTGGGAGGTGCAAATATTACTAGTGGCTTTTTCTCTCTTGATGTGTTGTTCTCTGGTCTGCAAGGCCAATCTCAATGCTGGCTTGCCCAATCTGTCCTTGGACAACCCGACGATTCTTCCAGGAATCTTACGGGAGTGTTTGGTGTTGGTTGCGAAAAACGCAGCGTGGGGTCCACCGTATCCAAAAGGAACACCAAATCTTTGGGCTGTACCCAAGGCGATGTCGGCACCAAAGTCAGATGGAGGCTTGATGAGAGTCAAAGCCAACAAGTCAGTGGCCATGGCGAAAAGACCCTTGTTGGCGTGAACGATGTCACTGACTTTCTGAAACTCTTCAGTAGCAATTGCACCATCGGTGCCAGGGTATTGGACCAAAGCACCGCAAACTTCGCTGGAAATTTGCAGCAATTGCTCAACACCTTCAGGGGTGGAAAGAGGCAATTGAACGATTTCAATGTTGATGTTGGCAGCTCTGGAGCTCATGACTCCAAGGGTTTGAGGGTGAATATTGGAGTCCACCACGTACTTGGACTTCTTACCTTTCAAGCTGTGGAATGCCATGGCCATGGCTTCACCAGCAGCGGTACCTTCGTCCAATAACGAAGCATTTGCCATGGGCAACCCAGTCAACGAGGCCACCATGGTCTGAAAGTTCAAAAGCGACTGCAAACGACCCTGTGAGATTTCTGGCTGATAAGGAGTGTACGAAGTGTACCACTCTGGACTTTCCAACAAGTTTCTCTGGATCACTGGAGGTATTCTGGTACCGTAGTAGCCCTTACCGATAAACGACTTGACCACTTTGTTCTTCAGGGCAAGCTCGTGCAAATGAGCAATCATTTCTGACTCGCTGAATCCCTGTTGTGGCTCAATTTGCAAAGGTCTCTTGAACAACACATGTTCAGGGATGGCCTTGGAGAGGAACTCGTCAAGATCGGAGTATCCTAGGGTTTTCACCATTTTGGTGGCCTCTTCGGGTGTTGGACCCAAATGGCGTCTGGCAAAAGTGTCCAAGTTCTCAAGCGACACTTTCTCCAGCGAAGGGTTATACACTTTCTTGTAGTTTATAGACGAGGTGTTAGCCCTTGTAGAATAGGCTGCTAAACGAGTTAGCAGCATGCGACTCTTGCAAATTCTGGAAATCATCTTTCTGCTAATGGTACCAAAATGTAGAGGAAGACGAAGAATTGGAGGAAGAATAAGCTGAACAAGAAGAAGAAGTGGTATATTTCAATTAACTTTTGACTTTCTTGTTGATGGGGTGTATCACTTTTCTTTTTGCCCGAGTCAGAACCCGGTTCAGGCACGGCGCGGACCGGGTCAGCTCCGAGTCACTTCCGAGTCAAAATTCTGAAAAACATAGTAACTAAGGTGTTCAGATTATTGGTACAGACCAGAAACAGACCAGAAACAGTGTAATAAGCTGGGTTTAGTGTAATAGATGCTTGGGTAGTGAAGAAATTGCGTTCTACTTAACTCACTGCTGGTAAAATTTTAAATCACCGTGATATTGCTACATCACTGTGTTGATACTGACGTGCATTGTCGTTGGTTCAAGATAGAAGCTAGCATTAGTAGTATAATAATCTACTGGCGAAGTACTGGAAATACTGAGAAGTATGAACAACCCTTTACAGTCTATGTAACATTGAAGAGTAGAGAAATCACCATGTATACGAAATCATCTCCATCATCAAACCAATCACCAGAAAACTAAAGCAGTTATGTAATGTAGAACACGATACTGCACTGCAGACCCTCTCCGTATATGACACCATACTACACTTTCTAAATTGAAAAATTTAAAAATATATACTTATTATCAACATAAAACAATAAACTATATAGTTTACTTCTTACCGGCCTTTTGAGCAGCCTTGGTGACCTTACCGGCCTTGTCAGACTTTTCAACAGACT